>CM077643.1:218624729-218687229 GCA_039707465.1 Rhabdophis nuchalis
TCACCAGAGATCATCTAGACAGCAAGCCAAGAATTACGTTGAGTGATTTTTTTTAAGATATGTGTGTTAGTTTTATGAGCTGATCAATAAATTAAATTAGAGAGAGACCAGGATAGATCTATTTCGAGCTTATTAGCTCTCATCAGCTGGCCATACCCCTTACTGGGATTCGAACCGGGGCTATGTTGCATGCTAAGCAAGGAACCTAGCACTTTAGCCAAGCCAGTTCCCCTTATTGCATCAGCAGACAGGGTATATTAGTATAGGTAATTGTTTCTCAACAACCTGTTATTAGGCCCCAATTAAGGGAGGAGACATACTGTTTCCTTTCCTGCCTTTCGACTCTTCACCAGAGATCATCTAGACAGCAAGCCAAGAATTACGTTGAGTGATTTTTTTTTAGATATGTGTGTTAGTTTTATGAGCTGATCAATAAATTAAATTAGAGAGAGACCAGGATAGATCTATTTCGAGCTTATTAGCTCTCATCAGCTGGCCATACCCCTTACTGGGATTCGAACCGGGGCTATGTTGCATGCTAAGCAAGGAACCTAGCACTTTAGCCAAGCCAGTTCCCCTTATTGCATCAGCAGACAGGGTATATTAGTATAGGTAATTGTTTCTCAACAACCTGTTATTAGGCCCCAATTAAGGGAGGAGACATACTGTTTCCTTTCCTGCCTTTCGACTCATCACCAGAGATCATCTAGACAGCAAGCCAAGAATTACGTTGAGTGATTTTTTTTAGATATGTGTGTTAGTTTTATGAGCTGATCAATAAATTAAATTAGAGAGAGACCAGGATAGATCTATTTCGAGCTTATTAGCTCTCATCAGCTGGCCATACCCCTTACTGGGATTCGAACCGGGGCTATGTTGCATGCTAAGCAAGGAACCTAGCACTTTAGCCAAGCCAGTTCCCCTTATTGCATCAGCAGACAGGGTATATTAGTATAGGTAATTGTTTCTCAACAACCTGTTATTAGGCCCCAATTAAGGGAGGAGACATACTGTTTCCTTTTCCTGCCTTTCGACTCATCACCAGAGATCATCTAGACAGCAAGCCAAGAATTACGTTGAGTGATTTTTTTAGATATGTGTGTTAGTTTTATGAGCTGATCAATAAATTAAATTAGAGAGAGACCAGGATAGATCTATTTCGAGCTTATTAGCTCTCATCAGCTGGCCATACCCCTTACTGGGATTCGAACCGGGGCTATGTTGCATGCTAAGCAAGGAACCTAGCACTTTAGCCAAGCCAGTTCCCTTATTGCATCAGCAGACAGGGTATATTAGTATAGGTAATTGTTTCTCAACAACCTGTTATTAGGCCCCAATTAAGGGAGGAGACATACTGTTTCCTTTCCTGCCTTTCGACTCATCACCAGAGATCATCTAGACAGCCAAGCCAAGAATTACGTTGAGTGATTTTTTTTAGATATGTGTGTTAGTTTTATGAGCTGATCAATAAATTAAATTAGAGAGAGACCAGGATAGATCTATTTCGAGCTTATTAGCTCTCATCAGCTGGCCATACCCCTTACTGGGATTCGAACCGGGGCTATGTTGCATGCTAAGCAAGGAACCTAGCACTTTAGCCAAGCCAGTTCCCCTTATTGCATCAGCAGACAGGGTATATTAGTATAGGTAATTGTTTCTCAACAACCTGTTATTAGGCCCCAATTAAGGGAGGAGACATACTGTTTCCTTTCCTGCCTTTCGACTCATCACCAGAGATCATCTAGACAGCAAGCCAAGAATTACGTTGAGTGATTTTTTTTTAGATATGTGTGTTAGTTTTATGAGCTGATCAATAAATTAAATTAGAGAGAGACCAGGATAGATCTATTTCGAGCTTATTAGCTCTCATCAGCTGGCCATACCCCTTACTGGGATTCGAACCGGGGCTATGTTGCATGCTAAGCAAGGAACCTAGCACTTTAGCCAAGCCAGTTCCCCTTATTGCATCAGCAGACAGGGTATATTAGTATAGGTAATTGTTTCTCAACAACCTGTTATTAGGCCCCAATTAAGGGAGGAGACATACTGTTTCCTTTCCTGCCTTTCGACTCATCACCAGAGATCATCTAGACAGCAAGCCAAGAATTACGTTGAGTGATTTTTTTAGATATGTGTGTTAGTTTTATGAGCTGATCAATAAATTAAATTAGAGAGAGACCAGGATAGATCTATTTCGAGCTTATTAGCTCTCATCAGCTGGCCATACCCCTTACTGGGATTCGAACCGGGGCTATGTTGCATGCTAAGCAAGGAACCTAGCACTTTAGCCAAGCCAGTTCCCCTTATTGCATCAGCAGACAGGGTATATTAGTATAGGTAATTGTTTCTCAACAACCTGTTATTAGGCCCCAATTAAGGGAGGAGACATACTGTTTCCTTTCCTGCCTTTCGACTCATCACCAGAGATCATCTAGACAGCAAGCCAAGAATTACGTTGAGTGATTTTTTTAGATATGTGTGTTAGTTTTATGAGCTGATCAATAAATTAAATTAGAGAGAGACCAGGATAGATCTATTTCGAGCTTATTAGCTCTCATCAGCTGGCCATACCCCTTACTGGGATTCGAACCGGGGCTATGTTGCATGCTAAGCAAGGAACCTAGCACTTTAGCCAAGCCAGTTCCCCTTATTGCATCAGCAGACAGGGTATATTAGTATAGGTAATTGTTTCTCAACAACCTGTTATTAGGCCCCAATTAAGGGAGGAGACATACTGTTTCCTTTCCTGCCTTTCGACTCATCACCAGAGATCATCTAGACAGCAAGCCAAGAATTACGTTGAGTGATTTTTTTTAGATATGTGTGTTAGTTTTATGAGCTGATCAATAAATTAAATTAGAGAGAGACCAGGATAGATCTATTTCGAGCTTATTAGCTCTCATCAGCTGGCCATACCCCTTACTGGGATTCGAACCGGGGGCTATGTTGCATGCTAAGCAAGGAACCTAGCACTTTAGCCAAGCCAGTTCCCCTTATTGCATCAGCAGACAGGGTATATTAGTATAGGTAATTGTTTCTCAACAACCTGTTATTAGGCCCCAATTAAGGGAGGAGACATACTGTTTCCTTTCCTGCCTTTCGACTCATCACCAGAGATCATCTAGACAGCAAGCCAAGAATTACGTTGAGTGATTTTTTTTTAGATATGTGTGTTAGTTTTATGAGCTGATCAATAAATTAAATTAGAGAGAGACCAGGATAGATCTATTTCGAGCTTATTAGCTCTCATCAGCTGGCCATACCCTTACTGGGATTCGAACCGGGGCTATGTTGCATGCTAAGCAAGGAACCTAGCACTTTAGCCAAGCCAGTTCCCCTTATTGCATCAGCAGACAGGGTATATTAGTATAGGTAATTGTTTCTCAACAACCTGTTATTAGGCCCCAATTAAGGGAGGAGACATACTGTTTCCTTTCCTGCCTTTCGACTCATCACCAGAGATCATCTAGACAGCAAGCCAAGAATTACGTTGAGTGATTTTTTTAGATATGTGTGTTAGTTTTATGAGCTGATCAATAAATTAAATTAGAGAGAGACCAGGATAGATCTATTTCGAGCTTATTAGCTCTCATCAGCTGGCCATACCCCTTACTGGGATTCGAACCGGGGCTATGTTGCATGCTAAGCAAGGAACCTAGCACTTTAGCCAAGCCAGTTCCCCTTATTGCATCAGCAGACAGGGTATATTAGTATAGGTAATTGTTTCTCAACAACCTGTTATTAGGCCCCAATTAAGGGAGGAGACATACTGTTTCCTTTCCTGCCTTTCGACTCATCACCAGAGATCATCTAGACAGCAAGCCAAGAATTACGTTGAGTGATTTTTTTTAGATATGTGTGTTAGTTTTATGAGCTGATCAATAAATTAAATTAGAGAGAGACCAGGATAGATCTATTTCGAGCTTATTAGCTCTCATCAGCTGGCCATACCCCTTACTGGGATTCGAACCCGGGGCTATGTTGCATGCTAAGCAAGGAACCTAGCACTTTAGCCAAGCCAGTTCCCCTTATTGCATCAGCAGACAGGGTATATTAGTATAGGTAATTGTTTCTCAACAACCTGTTATTAGGCCCCAATTAAGGGAGGAGACATACTGTTTCCTTTCCTGCCTTTCGACTCATCACCAGAGATCATCTAGACAGCAAGCCAAGAATTACGTTGAGTGATTTTTTTTAGATATGTGTGTTAGTTTTATGAGCTGATCAATAAATTAAATTAGAGAGAGACCAGGATAGATCTATTTCGAGCTTATTAGCTCTCATCAGCTGGCCATACCCCTTACTGGGATTCGAACCGGGGCTATGTTGCATGCTAAGCAAGGAACCTAGCACTTTAGCCAAGCCAGTTCCCCTTATTGCATCAGCAGACAGGGTATATTAGTATAGGTAATTGTTTCTCAACAACCTGTTATTAGGCCCCAATTAAGGGAGGAGACATACTGTTTCCTTTCCTGCCTTTCGACTCATCACCAGAGATCATCTAGACAGCAAGCCAAGAATTACGTTGAGTGATTTTTTTTAGATATGTGTGTTAGTTTTATGAGCTGATCAATAAATTAAATTAGAGAGAGACCAGGATAGATCTATTTCGAGCTTATTAGCTCTCATCAGCTGGCCATACCCCTTACTGGGATTCGAACCGGGGCTATGTTGCATGCTAAGCAAGGAACCTAGCACTTTAGCCAAGCCAGTTCCCCTTATTGCATCAGCAGACAGGGTATATTAGTATAGGTAATTGTTTCTCAACAACCTGTTATTAGGCCCCAATTAAGGGAGGAGACATACTGTTTCCTTTCCTGCCTTTCGACTCATCACCAGAGATCATCTAGACAGCAAGCCAAGAATTACGTTGAGTGATTTTTTTAGATATGTGTGTTAGTTTTATGAGCTGATCAATAAATTAAATTAGAGAGAGACCAGGATAGATCTATTTCGAGCTTATTAGCTCTCATCAGCTGGCCATACCCCTTACTGGGATTCGAACCGGGGCTATGTTGCATGCTAAGCAAGGAACCTAGCACTTTAGCCAAGCCAGTTCCCCTTATTGCATCAGCAGACAGGGTATATTAGTATAGGTAATTGTTTCTCAACAACCTGTTATTAGGCCCCAATTAAGGGAGGAGACATACTGTTTCCTTTCCTGCCTTTCGACTCATCACCAGAGATCATCTAGACAGCAAGCCAAGAATTACTGTTGAGTGATTTTTTTTAGATATGTGTGTTAGTTTTATGAGCTGATCAATAAATTAAATTAGAGAGAGACCAGGATAGATCTATTTCGAGCTTATTAGCTCTCATCAGCTGGCCATACCCCTTACTGGGATTCGAACCGGGGCTATGTTGCATGCTAAGCAAGGAACCTAGCACTTTAGCCAAGCCAGTTCCCCTTATTGCATCAGCAGACAGGGTATATTAGTATAGGTAATTGTTTCTCAACAACCTGTTATTAGGCCCCAATTAAGGGAGGAGACATACTGTTTCCTTTCCTGCCTTTCGACTCATCACCAGAGATCATCTAGACAGCAAGCCAAGAATTACGTTGAGTGATTTTTTTTTAGATATGTGTGTTAGTTTTATGAGCTGATCAATAAATTAAATTAGAGAGAGACCAGGATAGATCTATTTCGAGCTTATTAGCTCTCATCAGCTGGCCATACCCCTTACTGGGATTCGAACCGGGGCTATGTTGCATGCTAAGCAAGGAACCTAGCACTTTAGCCAAGCCAGTTCCCCTTATTGCATCAGCAGACAGGGTATATTAGTATAGGTAATTGTTTCTCAACAACCTGTTATTAGGCCCCAATTAAGGGAGGAGACATACTGTTTCCTTTCCTGCCTTTCGACTCATCACCAGAGATCATCTAGACAGCAAGCCAAGAATTACGTTGAGTGATTTTTTTAGATATGTGTGTTAGTTTTATGAGCTGATCAATAAATTAAATTAGAGAGAGACCAGGATAGATCTATTTCGAGCTTATTAGCTCTCATCAGCTGGCCATACCCCTTACTGGGATTCGAACCGGGGCTATGTTGCATGCTAAGCAAGGAACCTAGCACTTTAGCCAAGCCAGTTCCCCTTATTGCATCAGCAGACAGGGTATATTAGTATAGGTAATTGTTTCTCAACAACCTGTTATTAGGCCCCAATTAAGGGAGGAGACATACTGTTTCCTTTCCTGCCTTTCGACTCATCACCAGAGATCATCTAGACAGCAAGCCAAGAATTACGTTGAGTGATTTTTTTTAGATATGTGTGTTAGTTTTATGAGCTGATCAATAAATTAAATTAGAGAGAGACCAGGATAGATCTATTTCGAGCTTATTAGCTCTCATCAGCTGGCCATACCCCTTACTGGGATTCGAACCGGGGCTATGTTGCATGCTAAGCAAGGAACCTAGCACTTTAGCCAAGCCAGTTCCCCTTATTGCATCAGCAGACAGGGTATATTAGTATAGGTAATTGTTTCTCAACAACCTGTTATTAGGCCCCAATTAAGGGAGGAGACATACTGTTTCCTTTCCTGCCTTTCGACTCATCACCAGAGATCATCTAGACAGCAAGCCAAGAATTACGTTGAGTGATTTTTTTTAGATATGTGTGTTAGTTTTATGAGCTGATCAATAAATTAAATTAGAGAGAGACCAGGATAGATCTATTTCGAGCTTATTAGCTCTCATCAGCTGGCCATACCCCTTACTGGGATTCGAACCGGGGCTATGTTGCATGCTAAGCAAGGAACCTAGCACTTTAGCCAAGCCAGTTCCCCTTATTGCATCAGCAGACAGGGTATATTAGTATAGGTAATTGTTTCTCAACAACCTGTTATTAGGCCCCAATTAAGGGAGGAGACATACTGTTTCCTTTCCTGCCTTTCGACTCATCACCAGAGATCATCTAGACAGCAAGCCAAGAATTACGTTGAGTGATTTTTTTAGATATGTGTGTTAGTTTTATGAGCTGATCAATAAATTAAATTAGAGAGAGACCAGGATAGATCTATTTCGAGCTTATTAGCTCTCATCAGCTGGCCATACCCCTTACTGGGATTCGAACCGGGGCTATGTTGCATGCTAAGCAAGGAACCTAGCACTTTAGCCAAGCCAGTTCCCCTTATTGCATCAGCAGACAGGGTATATTAGTATAGGTAATTGTTTCTCAACAACCTGTTATTAGGCCCCAATTAAGGGAGGAGACATACTGTTTCCTTTCCTGCCTTTCGACTCATCACCAGAGATCATCTAGACAGCAAGCCAAGAATTACGTTGAGTGATTTTTTTTAGATATGTGTGTTAGTTTTATGAGCTGATCAATAAATTAAATTAGAGAGAGACCAGGATAGATCTATTTCGAGCTTATTAGCTCTCATCAGCTGGCCATACCCCTTACTGGGATTCGAACCGGGGCTATGTTGCATGCTAAGCAAGGAACCTAGCACTTTAGCCAAGCCAGTTCCCCTTATTGCATCAGCAGACAGGGTATATTAGTATAGGTAATTGTTTCTCAACAACCTGTTATTAGGCCCCAATTAAGGGAGGAGACATACTGTTTCCTTTCCTGCCTTTCGACTCATCACCAGAGATCATCTAGACAGCAAGCCAAGAATTACGTTGAGTGATTTTTTTTAGATATGTGTGTTAGTTTTATGAGCTGATCAATAAATTAAATTAGAGAGAGACCAGGATAGATCTATTTCGAGCTTATTAGCTCTCATCAGCTGGCCATACCCCTTACTGGGATTCGAACCGGGGCTATGTTGCATGCTAAGCAAGGAACCTAGCACTTTAGCCAAGCCAGTTCCCCTTATTGCATCAGCAGACAGGGTATATTAGTATAGGTAATTGTTTCTCAACAACCTGTTATTAGGCCCCAATTAAGGGAGGAGACATACTGTTTCCTTTCCTGCCTTTCGACTCATCACCAGAGATCATCTAGACAGCAAGCCAAGAATTACGTTGAGTGATTTTTTTTAGATATGTGTGTTAGTTTTATGAGCTGATCAATAAATTAAATTAGAGAGAGACCAGGATAGATCTATTTCGAGCTTATTAGCTCTCATCAGCTGGCCATACCCCTTACTGGGATTCGAACCGGGGCTATGTTGCATGCTAAGCAAGGAACCTAGCACTTTAGCCAAGCCAGTTCCCCTTATTGCATCAGCAGACAGGGTATATTAGTATAGGTAATTGTTTCTCAACAACCTGTTATTAGGCCCCAATTAAGGGAGGAGACATACTGTTTCCTTTCCTGCCTTTCGACTCATCACCAGAGATCATCTAGACAGCAAGCCAAGAATTACGTTGAGTGATTTTTTTTAGATATGTGTGTTAGTTTTATGAGCTGATCAATAAATTAAATTAGAGAGAGACCAGGATAGATCTATTTCGAGCTTATTAGCTCTCATCAGCTGGCCATACCCCTTACTGGGATTCGAACCGGGGCTATGTTGCATGCTAAGCAAGGAACCTAGCACTTTAGCCAAGCCAGTTCCCCTTATTGCATCAGCAGACAGGGTATATTAGTATAGGTAATTGTTTCTCAACAACCTGTTATTAGGCCCCAATTAAGGGAGGAGACATACTGTTTCCTTTCCTGCCTTTCGACTCATCACCAGAGATCATCTAGACAGCAAGCCAAGAATTACGTTGAGTGATTTTTTTTAGATATGTGTGTTAGTTTTATGAGCTGATCAATAAATTAAATTAGAGAGAGACCAGGATAGATCTATTTCGAGCTTATTAGCTCTCATCAGCTGGCCATACCCCTTACTGGGATTCGAACCGGGGCTATGTTGCATGCTAAGCAAGGAACCTAGCACTTTAGCCAAGCCAGTTCCCCTTATTGCATCAGCAGACAGGGTATATTAGTATAGGTAATTGTTTCTCAACAACCTGTTATTAGGCCCCAATTAAGGGAGGAGACATACTGTTTCCTTTCCTGCCTTTCGACTCATCACCAGAGATCATCTAGACAGCAAGCCAAGAATTACGTTGAGTGATTTTTTTTAGATATGTGTGTTAGTTTTATGAGCTGATCAATAAATTAAATTAGAGAGAGACCAGGATAGATCTATTTCGAGCTTATTAGCTCTCATCAGCTGGCCATACCCCTTACTGGGATTCGAACCGGGGCTATGTTGCATGCTAAGCAAGGAACCTAGCACTTTAGCCAAGCCAGTTCCCCTTATTGCATCAGCAGACAGGGTATATTAGTATAGGTAATTGTTTCTCAACAACCTGTTATTAGGCCCCAATTAAGGGAGGAGACATACTGTTTCCTTTCCTGCCTTTCGACTCATCACCAGAGATCATCTAGACAGCAAGCCAAGAATTACGTTGAGTGATTTTTTTTAGATATGTGTGTTAGTTTTATGAGCTGATCAATAAATTAAATTAGAGAGAGACCAGGATAGATCTATTTCGAGCTTATTAGCTCTCATCAGCTGGCCATACCCCTTACTGGGATTCGAACCGGGGCTATGTTGCATGCTAAGCAAGGAACCTAGCACTTTAGCCAAGCCAGTTCCCCTTATTGCATCAGCAGACAGGGTATATTAGTATAGGTAATTGTTTCTCAACAACCTGTTATTAGGCCCCAATTAAGGGAGGAGACATACTGTTTCCTTTCCTGCCTTTCGACTCATCACCAGAGATCATCTAGACAGCAAGCCAAGAATTACGTTGAGTGATTTTTTTTAGATATGTGTGTTAGTTTTATGAGCTGATCAATAAATTAAATTAGAGAGAGACCAGGATAGATCTATTTCGAGCTTATTAGCTCTCATCAGCTGGCCATACCCCTTACTGGGATTCGAACCGGGGCTATGTTGCATGCTAAGCAAGGAACCTAGCACTTTAGCCAAGCCAGTTCCCCTTATTGCATCAGCAGACAGGGTATATTAGTATAGGTAATTGTTTCTCAACAACCTGTTATTAGGCCCCAATTAAGGGAGGAGACATACTGTTTCCTTTCCTGCCTTTCGACTCATCACCAGAGATCATCTAGACAGCAAGCCAAGAATTACGTTGAGTGATTTTTTTTAGATATGTGTGTTAGTTTTATGAGCTGATCAATAAATTAAATTAGAGAGAGACCAGGATAGATCTATTTCGAGCTTATTAGCTCTCATCAGCTGGCCATACCCCTTACTGGGATTCGAACCGGGGCTATGTTGCATGCTAAGCAAGGAACCTAGCACTTTAGCCAAGCCAGTTCCCCTTATTGCATCAGCAGACAGGGTATATTAGTATAGGTAATTGTTTCTCAACAACCTGTTATTAGGCCCCAATTAAGGGAGGAGACATACTGTTTCCTTTCCTGCCTTTCGACTCATCACCAGAGATCATCTAGACAGCAAGCCAAGAATTACGTTGAGTGATTTTTTTTAGATATGTGTGTTAGTTTTATGAGCTGATCAATAAATTAAATTAGAGAGAGACCAGGATAGATCTATTTCGAGCTTATTAGCTCTCATCAGCTGGCCATACCCCTTACTGGGATTCGAACCGGGGCTATGTTGCATGCTAAGCAAGGAACCTAGCACTTTAGCCAAGCCAGTTCCCCTTATTGCATCAGCAGACAGGGTATATTAGTATAGGTAATTGTTTCTCAACAACCTGTTATTAGGCCCCAATTAAGGGAGGAGACATACTGTTTCCTTTCCTGCCTTTCGACTCATCACCAGAGATCATCTAGACAGCAAGCCAAGAATTACGTTGAGTGATTTTTTTTAGATATGTGTGTTAGTTTTATGAGCTGATCAATAAATTAAATTAGAGAGAGACCAGGATAGATCTATTTCGAGCTTATTAGCTCTCATCAGCTGGCCATACCCCTTACTGGGATTCGAACCGGGGCTATGTTGCATGCTAAGCAAGGAACCTAGCACTTTAGCCAAGCCAGTTCCCCTTATTGCATCAGCAGACAGGGTATATTAGTATAGGTAATTGTTTCTCAACAACCTGTTATTAGGCCCCAATTAAGGGAGGAGACATACTGTTTCCTTTCCTGCCTTTCGACTCATCACCAGAGATCATCTAGACAGCAAGCCAAGAATTACGTTGAGTGATTTTTTTTAGATATGTGTGTTAGTTTTATGAGCTGATCAATAAATTAAATTAGAGAGAGACCAGGATAGATCTATTTCGAGCTTATTAGCTCTCATCAGCTGGCCATACCCCTTACTGGGATTCGAACCGGGGCTATGTTGCATGCTAAGCAAGGAACCTAGCACTTTAGCCAAGCCAGTTCCCCTTATTGCATCAGCAGACAGGGTATATTAGTATAGGTAATTGTTTCTCAACAACCTGTTATTAGGCCCCAATTAAGGGAGGAGACATACTGTTTCCTTTCCTGCCTTTCGACTCATCACCAGAGATCATCTAGACAGCAAGCCAAGAATTACGTTGAGTGATTTTTTTAGATATGTGTGTTAGTTTTATGAGCTGATCAATAAATTAAATTAGAGAGAGACCAGGATAGATCTATTTCGAGCTTATTAGCTCTCATCAGCTGGCCATACCCCTTACTGGGATTCGAACCGGGGCTATGTTGCATGCTAAGCAAGGAACCTAGCACTTTAGCCAAGCCAGTTCCCCTTATTGCATCAGCAGACAGGGTATATTAGTATAGGTAATTGTTTCTCAACAACCTGTTATTAGGCCCCAATTAAGGGAGGAGACATACTGTTTCCTTTCCTGCCTTTCGACTCATCACCAGAGATCATCTAGACAGCAAGCCAAGAATTACGTTGAGTGATTTTTTTTAGATATGTGTGTTAGTTTTATGAGCTGATCAATAAATTAAATTAGAGAGAGACCAGGATAGATCTATTTCGAGCTTATTAGCTCTCATCAGCTGGCCATACCCCTTACTGGGATTCGAACCGGGGCTATGTTGCATGCTAAGCAAGGAACCTAGCACTTTAGCCAAGCCAGTTCCCCTTATTGCATCAGCAGACAGGGTATATTAGTATAGGTAATTGTTTCTCAACAACCTGTTATTAGGCCCCAATTAAGGGAGGAGACATACTGTTTCCTTTCCTGCCTTTCGACTCATCACCAGAGATCATCTAGACAGCAAGCCAAGAATTATGTTGAGTGATTTTTTTTAAGATATGTGTGTTAGTTTTATGAGCTGATCAATAAATTAAATTAGAGAGAGACCAGGATAGATCTATTTCGAGCTTATTAGCTCTCATCAGCTGGCCATACCCCTTACTGGGATTCGAACCGGGGCTATGTTGCATGCTAAGCAAGGAACCTAGCACTTTAGCCAAGCCAGTTCCCCTTATTGCATCAGCAGACAGGGTATATTAGTATAGGTAATTGTTTCTCAACAACCTGTTATTAGGCCCCAATTAAGGGAGGAGACATACTGTTTCCTTTCCTGCCTTTCGACTCATCACCAGAGATCATCTAGACAGCAAGCCAAGAATTACGTTGAGTGATTTTTTTTAGATATGTGTGTTAGTTTTATGAGCTGATCAATAAATTAAATTAGAGAGAGACCAGGATAGATCTATTTCGAGCTTATTAGCTCTCATCAGCTGGCCATACCCCTTACTGGGATTCGAACCGGGGCTATGTTGCATGCTAAGCAAGGAACCTAGCACTTTAGCCAAGCCAGTTCCCCTTATTGCATCAGCAGACAGGGTATATTAGTATAGGTAATTGTTTCTCAACAACCTGTTATTAGGCCCCAATTAAGGGAGGAGACATACTGTTTCCTTTCCTGCCTTTCGACTCATCACCAGAGATCATCTAGACAGCAAGCCAAGAATTACGTTGAGTGATTTTTTTAGATATGTGTGTTAGTTTTATGAGCTGATCAATAAATTAAATTAGAGAGAGACCAGGATAGATCTATTTCGAGCTTATTAGCTCTCATCAGCTGGCCATACCCCTTACTGGGATTCGAACCGGGGCTATGTTGCATGCTAAGCAAGGAACCTAGCACTTTAGCCAAGCCAGTTCCCCTTATTGCATCAGCAGACAGGGTATATTAGTATAGGTAATTGTTTCTCAACAACCTGTTATTAGGCCCCAATTAAGGGAGGAGACATACTGTTTCCTTTCCTGCCTTTCGACTCATCACCAGAGATCATCTAGACAGCAAGCCAAGAATTACGTTGAGTGATTTTTTTTAGATATGTGTGTTAGTTTTATGAGCTGATCAATAAATTAAATTAGAGAGAGACCAGGATAGATCTATTTCGAGCTTATTAGCTCTCATCAGCTGGCCATACCCCTTACTGGGATTCGAACCGGGGCTATGTTGCATGCTAAGCAAGGAACCTAGCACTTTAGCCAAGCCAGTTCCCCTTATTGCATCAGCAGACAGGGTATATTAGTATAGGTAATTGTTTCTCAACAACCTGTTATTAGGCCCCAATTAAGGGAGGAGACATACTGTTTCCTTTCCTGCCTTTCGACTCATCACCAGAGATCATCTAGACAGCAAGCCAAGAATTACGTTGAGTGATTTTTTTTAGATATGTGTGTTAGTTTTATGAGCTGATCAATAAATTAAATTAGAGAGAGACCAGGATAGATCTATTTCGAGCTTATTAGCTCTCATCAGCTGGCCATACCCCTTACTGGGATTCGAACCGGGGCTATGTTGCATGCTAAGCAAGGAACCTAGCACTTTAGCCAAGCCAGTTCCCCTTATTGCATCAGCAGACAGGGTATATTAGTATAGGTAATTGTTTCTCAACAACCTGTTATTAGGCCCCAATTAAGGGAGGAGACATACTGTTTCCTTTCCTGCCTTTCGACTCATCACCAGAGATCATCTAGACAGCAAGCCAAGAATTACGTTGAGTGATTTTTTTTAGATATGTGTGTTAGTTTTATGAGCTGATCAATAAATTAAATTAGAGAGAGACCAGGATAGATCTATTTCGAGCTTATTAGCTCTCATCAGCTGGCCATACCCCTTACTGGGATTCGAACCGGGGCTATGTTGCATGCTAAGCAAGGAACCTAGCACTTTAGCCAAGCCAGTTCCCCTTATTGCATCAGCAGACAGGGTATATTAGTATAGGTAATTGTTTCTCAACAACCTGTTATTAGGCCCCAATTAAGGGAGGAGACATACTGTTTCCTTTCCTGCCTTTCGACTCATCACCAGAGATCATCTAGACAGCAAGCCAAGAATTACGTTGAGTGATTTTTTTTAGATATGTGTGTTAGTTTTATGAGCTGATCAATAAATTAAATTAGAGAGAGACCAGGATAGATCTATTTCGAGCTTATTAGCTCTCATCAGCTGGCCATACCCCTTACTGGGATTCGAACCGGGGCTATGTTGCATGCTAAGCAAGGAACCTAGCACTTTAGCCAAGCCAGTTCCCCTTATTGCATCAGCAGACAGGGTATATTAGTATAGGTAATTGTTTCTCAACAACCTGTTATTAGGCCCCAATTAAGGGAGGAGACATACTGTTTCCTTTCCTGCCTTTCGACTCATCACCAGAGATCATCTAGACAGCAAGCCAAGAATTACGTTGAGTGATTTTTTTTAGATATGTGTGTTAGTTTTATGAGCTGATCAATAAATTAAATTAGAGAGAGACCAGGATAGATCTATTTCGAGCTTATTAGCTCTCATCAGCTGGCCATACCCCTTACTGGGATTCGAACCGGGGCTATGTTGCATGCTAAGCAAGGAACCTAGCACTTTAGCCAAGCCAGTTCCCCTTATTGCATCAGCAGACAGGGTATATTAGTATAGGTAATTGTTTCTCAACAACCTGTTATTAGGCCCCAATTAAGGGAGGAGACATACTGTTTCCTTTCCTGCCTTTCGACTCATCACCAGAGATCATCTAGACAGCAAGCCAAGAATTACGTTGAGTGATTTTTTTTAGATATGTGTGTTAGTTTTATGAGCTGATCAATAAATTAAATTAGAGAGAGACCAGGATAGATCTATTTCGAGCTTATTAGCTCTCATCAGCTGGCCATACCCCTTACTGGGATTCGAACCGGGGCTATGTTGCATGCTAAGCAAGGAACCTAGCACTTTAGCCAAGCCAGTTCCCCTTATTGCATCAGCAGACAGGGTATATTAGTATAGGTAATTGTTTCTCAACAACCTGTTATTAGGCCCCAATTAAGGGAGGAGACATACTGTTTCCTTTCCTGCCTTTCGACTCATCACCAGAGATCATCTAGACAGCAAGCCAAGAATTACGTTGAGTGATTTTTTTTAGATATGTGTGTTAGTTTTATGAGCTGATCAATAAATTAAATTAGAGAGAGACCAGGATAGATCTATTTCGAGCTTATTAGCTCTCATCAGCTGGCCATACCCCTTACTGGGATTCGAACCGGGGCTATGTTGCATGCTAAGCAAGGAACCTAGCACTTTAGCCAAGCCAGTTCCCCTTATTGCATCAGCAGACAGGGTATATTAGTATAGGTAATTGTTTCTCAACAACCTGTTATTAGGCCCCAATTAAGGGAGGAGACATACTGTTTCCTTTCCTGCCTTTCGACTCATCACCAGAGATCATCTAGACAGCAAGCCAAGAATTACGTTGAGTGATTTTTTTTTAGATATGTGTGTTAGTTTTATGAGCTGATCAATAAATTAAATTAGAGAGAGACCAGGATAGATCTATTTCGAGCTTATTAGCTCTCATCAGCTGGCCATACCCCTTACTGGGATTCGAACCGGGGCTATGTTGCATGCTAAGCAAGGAACCTAGCACTTTAGCCAAGCCAGTTCCCCTTATTGCATCAGCAGACAGGGTATATTAGTATAGGTAATTGTTTCTCAACAACCTGTTATTAGGCCCCAATTAAGGGAGGAGACATACTGTTTCCTTTCCTGCCTTTCGACTCATCACCAGAGATCATCTAGACAGCAAGCCAAGAATTACGTTGAGTGATTTTTTTAGATATGTGTGTTAGTTTTATGAGCTGATCAATAAATTAAATTAGAGAGAGACCAGGATAGATCTATTTCGAGCTTATTAGCTCTCATCAGCTGGCCATACCCCTTACTGGGATTCGAACCGGGGCTATGTTGCATGCTAAGCAAGGAACCTAGCACTTTAGCCAAGCCAGTTCCCCTTATTGCATCAGCAGACAGGGTATATTAGTATAGGTAATTGTTTCTCAACAACCTGTTATTAGGCCCCAATTAAGGGAGGAGACATACTGTTTCCTTTCCTGCCTTTCGACTCATCACCAGAGATCATCTAGACAGCAAGCCAAGAATTACGTTGAGTGATTTTTTTTAGATATGTGTGTTAGTTTTATGAGCTGATCAATAAATTAAATTAGAGAGAGACCAGGATAGATCTATTTCGAGCTTATTAGCTCTCATCAGCTGGCCATACCCCTTACTGGGATTCGAACCGGGGCTATGTTGCATGCTAAGCAAGGAACCTAGCACTTTAGCCAAGCCAGTTCCCCTTATTGCATCAGCAGACAGGGTATATTAGTATAGGTAATTGTTTCTCAACAACCTGTTATTAGGCCCCAATTAAGGGAGGAGACATACTGTTTCCTTTCCTGCCTTTCGACTCATCACCAGAGATCATCTAGACAGCAAGCCAAGAATTACGTTGAGTGATTTTTTTTAGATATGTGTGTTAGTTTTATGAGCTGATCAATAAATTAAATTAGAGAGAGACCAGGATAGATCTATTTCGAGCTTATTAGCTCTCATCAGCTGGCCATACCCCTTACTGGGATTCGAACCGGGGCTATGTTGCATGCTAAGCAAGGAACCTAGCACTTTAGCCAAGCCAGTTCCCCTTATTGCATCAGCAGACAGGGTATATTAGTATAGGTAATTGTTTCTCAACAACCTGTTATTAGGCCCCAATTAAGGGAGGAGACATACTGTTTCCTTTCCTGCCTTTCGACTCATCACCAGAGATCATCTAGACAGCAAGCCAAGAATTACGTTGAGTGATTTTTTTTAGATATGTGTGTTAGTTTTATGAGCTGATCAATAAATTAAATTAGAGAGAGACCAGGATAGATCTATTTCGAGCTTATTAGCTCTCATCAGCTGGCCATACCCCTTACTGGGATTCGAACCGGGGCTATGTTGCATGCTAAGCAAGGAACCTAGCACTTTAGCCAAGCCAGTTCCCCTTATTGCATCAGCAGACAGGGTATATTAGTATAGGTAATTGTTTCTCAACAACCTGTTATTAGGCCCCAATTAAGGGAGGAGACATACTGTTTCCTTTCCTGCCTTTCGACTCATCACCAGAGATCATCTAGACAGCAAGCCAAGAATTACGTTGAGTGATTTTTTTTAGATATGTGTGTTAGTTTTATGAGCTGATCAATAAATTAAATTAGAGAGAGACCAGGATAGATCTATTTCGAGCTTATTAGCTCTCATCAGCTGGCCATACCCCTTACTGGGATTCGAACCGGGGCTATGTTGCATGCTAAGCAAGGAACCTAGCACTTTAGCCAAGCCAGTTCCCCTTATTGCATCAGCAGACAGGGTATATTAGTATAGGTAATTGTTTCTCAACAACCTGTTATTAGGCCCCAATTAAGGGAGGAGACATACTGTTTCCTTTCCTGCCTTTCGACTCATCACCAGAGATCATCTAGACAGCAAGCCAAGAATTACGTTGAGTGATTTTTTTAGATATGTGTGTTAGTTTTATGAGCTGATCAATAAATTAAATTAGAGAGAGACCAGGATAGATCTATTTCGAGCTTATTAGCTCTCATCAGCTGGCCATACCCCTTACTGGGATTCGAACCGGGGCTATGTTGCATGCTAAGCAAGGAACCTAGCACTTTAGCCAAGCCAGTTCCCCTTATTGCATCAGCAGACAGGGTATATTAGTATAGGTAATTGTTTCTCAACAACCTGTTATTAGGCCCCAATTAAGGGAGGAGACATACTGTTTCCTTTCCTGCCTTTCGACTCATCACCAGAGATCATCTAGACAGCAAGCCAAGAATTACGTTGAGTGATTTTTTTTAGATATGTGTGTTAGTTTTATGAGCTGATCAATAAATTAAATTAGAGAGAGACCAGGATAGATCTATTTCGAGCTTATTAGCTCTCATCAGCTGGCCATACCCCTTACTGGGATTCGAACCGGGGCTATGTTGCATGCTAAGCAAGGAACCTAGCACTTTAGCCAAGCCAGTTCCCCTTATTGCATCAGCAGACAGGGTATATTAGTATAGGTAATTGTTTCTCAACAACCTGTTATTAGGCCCCAATTAAGGGAGGAGACATACTGTTTCCTTTCCTGCCTTTCGACTCATCACCAGAGATCATCTAGACAGCAAGCCAAGAATTACGTTGAGTGATTTTTTTTAGATATGTGTGTTAGTTTTATGAGCTGATCAATAAATTAAATTAGAGAGAGACCAGGATAGATCTATTTCGAGCTTATTAGCTCTCATCAGCTGGCCATACCCCTTACTGGGATTCGAACCGGGGCTATGTTGCATGCTAAGCAAGGAACCTAGCACTTTAGCCAAGCCAGTTCCCCTTATTGCATCAGCAGACAGGGTATATTAGTATAGGTAATTGTTTCTCAACAACCTGTTATTAGGCCCCAATTAAGGGAGGAGACATACTGTTTCCTTTCCTGCCTTTCGACTCATCACCAGAGATCATCTAGACAGCAAGCCAAGAATTACGTTGAGTGATTTTTTTTAGATATGTGTGTTAGTTTTATGAGCTGATCAATAAATTAAATTAGAGAGAGACCAGGATAGATCTATTTCGAGCTTATTAGCTCTCATCAGCTGGCCATACCCCTTACTGGGATTCGAACCGGGGCTATGTTGCATGCTAAGCAAGGAACCTAGCACTTTAGCCAAGCCAGTTCCCCTTATTGCATCAGCAGACAGGGTATATTAGTATAGGTAATTGTTTCTCAACAACCTGTTATTAGGCCCCAATTAAGGGAGGAGACATACTGTTTCCTTTCCTGCCTTTCGACTCATCACCAGAGATCATCTAGACAGCAAGCCAAGAATTACGTTGAGTGATTTTTTTTAGATATGTGTGTTAGTTTTATGAGCTGATCAATAAATTAAATTAGAGAGAGACCAGGATAGATCTATTTCGAGCTTATTAGCTCTCATCAGCTGGCCATACCCCTTACTGGGATTCGAACCGGGGCTATGTTGCATGCTAAGCAAGGAACCTAGCACTTTAGCCAAGCCAGTTCCCCTTATTGCATCAGCAGACAGGGTATATTAGTATAGGTAATTGTTTCTCAACAACCTGTTATTAGGCCCCAATTAAGGGAGGAGACATACTGTTTCCTTTCCTGCCTTTCGACTCATCACCAGAGATCATCTAGACAGCAAGCCAAGAATTACGTTGAGTGATTTTTTTTAGATATGTGTGTTAGTTTTATGAGCTGATCAATAAATTAAATTAGAGAGAGACCAGGATAGATCTATTTCGAGCTTATTAGCTCTCATCAGCTGGCCATACCCCTTACTGGGATTCGAACCGGGGCTATGTTGCATGCTAAGCAAGGAACCTAGCACTTTAGCCAAGCCAGTTCCCCTTATTGCATCAGCAGACAGGGTATATTAGTATAGGTAATTGTTTCTCAACAACCTGTTATTAGGCCCCAATTAAGGGAGGAGACATACTGTTTCCTTTCCTGCCTTTCGACTCATCACCAGAGATCATCTAGACAGCAAGCCAAGAATTACGTTGAGTGATTTTTTTTAGATATGTGTGTTAGTTTTATGAGCTGATCAATAAATTAAATTAGAGAGAGACCAGGATAGATCTATTTCGAGCTTATTAGCTCTCATCAGCTGGCCATACCCCTTACTGGGATTCGAACCGGGGCTATGTTGCATGCTAAGCAAGGAACCTAGCACTTTAGCCAAGCCAGTTCCCCTTATTGCATCAGCAGACAGGGTATATTAGTATAGGTAATTGTTTCTCAACAACCTGTTATTAGGCCCCAATTAAGGGAGGAGACATACTGTTTCCTTTCCTGCCTTTCGACTCATCACCAGAGATCATCTAGACAGCAAGCCAAGAATTACGTTGAGTGATTTTTTTTAGATATGTGTGTTAGTTTTATGAGCTGATCAATAAATTAAATTAGAGAGAGACCAGGATAGATCTATTTCGAGCTTATTAGCTCTCATCAGCTGGCCATACCCCTTACTGGGATTCGAACCGGGGCTATGTTGCATGCTAAGCAAGGAACCTAGCACTTTAGCCAAGCCAGTTCCCCTTATTGCATCAGCAGACAGGGTATATTAGTATAGGTAATTGTTTCTCAACAACCTGTTATTAGGCCCCAATTAAGGGAGGAGACATACTGTTTCCTTTCCTGCCTTTCGACTCATCACCAGAGATCATCTAGACAGCAAGCCAAGAATTACGTTGAGTGATTTTTTTTAGATATGTGTGTTAGTTTTATGAGCTGATCAATAAATTAAATTAGAGAGAGACCAGGATAGATCTATTTCGAGCTTATTAGCTCTCATCAGCTGGCCATACCCCTTACTGGGATTCGAACCGGGGCTATGTTGCATGCTAAGCAAGGAACCTAGCACTTTAGCCAAGCCAGTTCCCCTTATTGCATCAGCAGACAGGGTATATTAGTATAGGTAATTGTTTCTCAACAACCTGTTATTAGGCCCCAATTAAGGGAGGAGACATACTGTTTCCTTTCCTGCCTTTCGACTCATCACCAGAGATCATCTAGACAGCAAGCCAAGAATTACGTTGAGTGATTTTTTTTAGATATGTGTGTTAGTTTTATGAGCTGATCAATAAATTAAATTAGAGAGAGACCAGGATAGATCTATTTCGAGCTTATTAGCTCTCATCAGCTGGCCATACCCCTTACTGGGATTCGAACCGGGGCTATGTTGCATGCTAAGCAAGGAACCTAGCACTTTAGCCAAGCCAGTTCCCCTTATTGCATCAGCAGACAGGGTATATTAGTATAGGTAATTGTTTCTCAACAACCTGTTATTAGGCCCCAATTAAGGGAGGAGACATACTGTTTCCTTTCCTGCCTTTCGACTCATCACCAGAGATCATCTAGACAGCAAGCCAAGAATTACGTTGAGTGATTTTTTTAGATATGTGTGTTAGTTTTATGAGCTGATCAATAAATTAAATTAGAGAGAGACCAGGATAGATCTATTTCGAGCTTATTAGCTCTCATCAGCTGGCCATACCCCTTACTGGGATTCGAACCGGGGCTATGTTGCATGCTAAGCAAGGAACCTAGCACTTTAGCCAAGCCAGTTCCCCTTATTGCATCAGCAGACAGGGTATATTAGTATAGGTAATTGTTTCTCAACAACCTGTTATTAGGCCCCAATTAAGGGAGGAGACATACTGTTTCCTTTCCTGCCTTTCGACTCATCACCAGAGATCATCTAGACAGCAAGCCAAGAATTACGTTGAGTGATTTTTTTAGATATGTGTGTTAGTTTTATGAGCTGATCAATAAATTAAATTAGAGAGAGACCAGGATAGATCTATTTCGAGCTTATTAGCTCTCATCAGCTGGCCATACCCCTTACTGGGATTCGAACCGGGGCTATGTTGCATGCTAAGCAAGGAACCTAGCACTTTAGCCAAGCCAGTTCCCCTTATTGCATCAGCAGACAGGGTATATTAGTATAGGTAATTGTTTCTCAACAACCTGTTATTAGGCCCCAATTAAGGGAGGAGACATACTGTTTCCTTTCCTGCCTTTCGACTCATCACCAGAGATCATCTAGACAGCAAGCCAAGAATTACGTTGAGTGATTTTTTTTAGATATGTGTGTTAGTTTTATGAGCTGATCAATAAATTAAATTAGAGAGAGACCAGGATAGATCTATTTCGAGCTTATTAGCTCTCATCAGCTGGCCATACCCCTTACTGGGATTCGAACCGGGGCTATGTTGCATGCTAAGCAAGGAACCTAGCACTTTAGCCAAGCCAGTTCCCCTTATTGCATCAGCAGACAGGGTATATTAGTATAGGTAATTGTTTCTCAACAACCTGTTATTAGGCCCCAATTAAGGGAGGAGACATACTGTTTCCTTTCCTGCCTTTCGACTCATCACCAGAGATCATCTAGACAGCAAGCCAAGAATTACGTTGAGTGATTTTTTTTAGATATGTGTGTTAGTTTTATGAGCTGATCAATAAATTAAATTAGAGAGAGACCAGGATAGATCTATTTCGAGCTTATTAGCTCTCATCAGCTGGCCATACCCCTTACTGGGATTCGAACCGGGGCTATGTTGCATGCTAAGCAAGGAACCTAGCACTTTAGCCAAGCCAGTTCCCCTTATTGCATCAGCAGACAGGGTATATTAGTATAGGTAATTGTTTCTCAACAACCTGTTATTAGGCCCCAATTAAGGGAGGAGACATACTGTTTCCTTTCCTGCCTTTCGACTCATCACCAGAGATCATCTAGACAGCAAGCCAAGAATTACGTTGAGTGATTTTTTTTAGATATGTGTGTTAGTTTTATGAGCTGATCAATAAATTAAATTAGAGAGAGACCAGGATAGATCTATTTCGAGCTTATTAGCTCTCATCAGCTGGCCATACCCCTTACTGGGATTCGAACCGGGGCTATGTTGCATGCTAAGCAAGGAACCTAGCACTTTAGCCAAGCCAGTTCCCCTTATTGCATCAGCAGACAGGGTATATTAGTATAGGTAATTGTTTCTCAACAACCTGTTATTAGGCCCCAATTAAGGGAGGAGACATACTGTTTCCTTTCCTGCCTTTCGACTCATCACCAGAGATCATCTAGACAGCAAGCCAAGAATTACGTTGAGTGATTTTTTTAGATATGTGTGTTAGTTTTATGAGCTGATCAATAAATTAAATTAGAGAGAGACCAGGATAGATCTATTTCGAGCTTATTAGCTCTCATCAGCTGGCCATACCCCTTACTGGGATTCGAACCGGGGCTATGTTGCATGCTAAGCAAGGAACCTAGCACTTTAGCCAAGCCAGTTCCCCTTATTGCATCAGCAGACAGGGTATATTAGTATAGGTAATTGTTTCTCAACAACCTGTTATTAGGCCCCAATTAAGGGAGGAGACATACTGTTTCCTTTCCTGCCTTTCGACTCATCACCAGAGATCATCTAGACAGCAAGCCAAGAATTACGTTGAGTGATTTTTTTAGATATGTGTGTTAGTTTTATGAGCTGATCAATAAATTAAATTAGAGAGAGACCAGGATAGATCTATTTCGAGTTAGCTCTCATCAGCTGGCCATACCCCTTACTGGGATTCGAACCGGGGCTATGTTGCATGCTAAGCAAGGAACCTAGCACTTTAGCCAAGCCAGTTCCCCTTATTGCATCAGCAGACAGGGTATATTAGTATAGGTAATTGTTTCTCAACAACCTGTTATTAGGCCCCAATTAAGGGAGGAGACATACTGTTTCCTTTCCTGCCTTTCGACTCATCACCAGAGATCATCTAGACAGCAAGCCAAGAATTACGTTGAGTGATTTTTTTTTAGATATGTGTGTTAGTTTTATGAGCTGATCAATAAATTAAATTAGAGAGAGACCAGGATAGATCTATTTCGAGCTTATTAGCTCTCATCAGCTGGCCATACCCCTTACTGGGATTCGAACCGGGGCTATGTTGCATGCTAAGCAAGGAACCTAGCACTTTAGCCAAGCCAGTTCCCCTTATTGCATCAGCAGACAGGGTATATTAGTATAGGTAATTGTTTCTCAACAACCTGTTATTAGGCCCCAATTAAGGGAGGAGACATACTGTTTCCTTTCCTGCCTTTCGACTCATCACCAGAGATCATCTAGACAGCAAGCCAAGAATTACGTTGTGATTTTTTTTTAGATATGTGTGTTAGTTTTATGAGCTGATCAATAAATTAAATTAGAGAGAGACCAGGATAGATCTATTTCGAGCTTATTAGCTCTCATCAGCTGGCAATACCCCTTACTGGGATTCGAACCGGGGATATGTTGCATGCTAAGCAAGGAACCTAGCACTTTAGCCAAGCCAGTTCCCCTTATTGCATCAGCAGACAGGGTATATTAGTATAGGTAATTGTTTCTCAACAACCTGTTATTAGGCCCCAATTAAGGGAGGAGACATACTGTTTCCTTTCCTGCCTTTCGACTCATCACCAGAGATCATCTAGACAGCAAGCCAAGAATTACGTTGAGTGATTTTTTTAGATATGTGTGTTAGTTTTATGAGCTGATCAATAAATTAAATTAGAGAGAGACCAGGATAGATCTATTTCGAGCTTATTAGCTCTCATCAGCTGGCCATACCCCTTACTGGGATTCGAACCGGGGCTATGTTGCATGCTAAGCAAGGAACCTAGCACTTTAGCCAAGCCAGTTCCCCTTATTGCATCAGCAGACAGGGTATATTAGTATAGGTAATTGTTTCTCAACAACCTGTTATTAGGCCCCAATTAAGGGAGGAGGCATACTGTTTCCTTTCCTGCCTTTCGACTCATCACCAGAGATCATCTAGACAGCAAGCCAAGAATTACGTTGAGTGATTTTTTTAGATATGTGTGTTAGTTTTATGAGCTGATCAATAAATTAAATTAGAGAGAGACCAGGATAGATCTATTTCGAGCTTATTAGCTCTCATCAGCTGGCCATACCCCTTACTGGGATTCGAACCGGGGCTATGTTGCATGCTAAGCAAGGAACCTAGCACTTTAGCCAAGCCAGTTCCCCTTATTGCATCAGCAGACAGGGTATATTAGTATAGGTAATTGTTTCTCAACAACCTGTTATTGGGCCCCAATTAAGGGAGGAGACATACTGTTTCCTTTCCTGCCTTTCGACTCATCACCAGAGATCATCTAGACAGCAAGCCAAGAATTACGTTGAGTGATTTTTTTTAGATATGTGTGTTAGTTTTATGAGCTGATCAATAAATTAAATTAGAGAGAGACCAGGATAGATCTATTTCGAGCTTATTAGCTCTCATCAGCTGGCCATACCCCTTACTGGGATTCGAACCGGGGCTATGTTGCATGCTAAGCAAGGAACCTAGCACTTTAGCCAAGCCAGTTCCCCTTATTGCATCAGCAGACAGGGTATATTAGTATAGGTAATTGTTTCTCAACAACCTGTTATTAGGCCCCAATTAAGGGAGGAGACATACTGTTTCCTTTCCTGCCTTTCGACTCATCACCAGAGATCATCTAGACAGCAAGCCAAGAATTACGTTGAGTGATTTTTTTAGATATGTGTGTTAGTTTTATGAGCTGATCAATAAATTAAATTAGAGAGAGACCAGGATAGATCTATTTCGGCTTATTAGCTCTCATCAGCTGGCCATACCCCTTACTGGGATTCGAACCGGGGCTATGTTGCATGCTAAGCAAGGAACCTAGCACTTTAGCCAAGCCAGTTCCCCTTATTGCATCAGCAGACAGGGTATATTAGTATAGGTAATTGTTTCTCAACAACCTGTTATTAGGCCCCAATTAAGGGAGGAGACATACTGTTTCCTTTCCTGCCTTTCGACTCATCACCAGAGATCATCTAGACAGCAAGCCAAGAATTACGTTGAGTGATTTTTTTAGATATGTGTGTTAGTTTTATGAGCTGATCAATAAATTAAATTAGAGAGAGACCAGGATAGATCTATTTCGAGCTTATTAGCTCTCATCAGCTGGCCATACCCCTTACTGGGATTCGAACCGGGGCTATGTTGCATGCTAAGCAAGGAACCTAGCACTTTAGCCAAGCCAGTTCCCCTTATTGCATCAGCAGACAGGGTATATTAGTATAGGTAATTGTTTCTCAACAACCTGTTATTAGGCCCCAATTAAGGGAGGAGACATACTGTTTCCTTTCCTGCCTTTCGACTCATCACCAGAGATCATCTAGACAGCAAGCCAAGAATTACGTTGAGTGATTTTTTTAGATATGTGTGTTAGTTTTATGAGCTGATCAATAAATTAAATTAGAGAGAGACCAGGATAGATCTATTTCGAGCTTATTAGCTCTCATCAGCTGGCCATACCCCTTACTGGGATTCGAACCGGGGCTATGTTGCATGCTAAGCAAGGAACCTAGCACTTTAGCCAAGCCAGTTCCCCTTATTGCATCAGCAGACAGGGTATATTAGTATAGGTAATTGTTTCTCAACAACCTGTTATTAGGCCCCAATTAAGGGAGGAGACATACTGTTTCCTTTCCTGCCTTTCGACTCATCACCAGAGATCATCTAGACAGCAAGCCAAGAATTACGTTGAGTGATTTTTTTTTAGATATGTGTGTTAGTTTTATGAGCTGATCAATAAATTAAATTAGAGAGAGACCAGGATAGATCTATTTCGAGCTTATTAGCTCTCATCAGCTGGCCATACCCCTTACTGGGATTCGAACCGGGGCTATGTTGCATGCTAAGCAAGGAACCTAGCACTTTAGCCAAGCCAGTTCCCCTTATTGCATCAGCAGACAGGGTATATTAGTATAGGTAATTGTTTCTCAACAACCTGTTATTAGGCCCCAATTAAGGGAGGAGACATACTGTTTCCTTTCCTGCCTTTCGACTCATCACCATAGATCATCTAGACAGCAAGCCAAGAATTACGTTGAGTGATTTTTTTTAGATATGTGTGTTAGTTTTATGAGCTGATCAATAAATTAAATTAGAGAGAGACCAGGATAGATCTATTTCGAGCTTATTAGCTCTCATCAGCTGGCAATACCCCTTACTGGGATTCGAACCGGGGATATGTTGCATGCTAAGCAAGGAACCTAGCACTTTAGCCAAGCCAGTTCCCCTTATTGCATCAGCAGACAGGGTATATTAGTATAGGTAATTGTTTCTCAACAACCTGTTATTAGGCCCCAATTAAGGGAGGAGACATACTGTTTCCTTTCCTGCCTTTCGACTCATCACCAGAGATCATCTAGACAGCAAGCCAAGAATTACGTTGAGTGATTTTTTTAGATATGTGTGTTAGTTTTATGAGCTGATCAATAAATTAAATTAGAGAGAGACCAGGATAGATCTATTTCGAGCTTATTAGCTCTCATCAGCTGGCCATACCCCTTACTGGGATTCGAACCGGGGCTATGTTGCATGCTAAGCAAGGAACCTAGCACTTTAGCCAAGCCAGTTCCCCTTATTGCATCAGCAGACAGGGTATATTAGTATAGGTAATTGTTTCTCAACAACCTGTTATTAGGCCCCAATTAAGGGAGGAGGCATACTGTTTCCTTTCCTGCCTTTCGACTCATCACCAGAGATCATCTAGACAGCAAGCCAAGAATTACGTTGAGTGATTTTTTTAGATATGTGTGTTAGTTTTATGAGCTGATCAATAAATTAAATTAGAGAGAGACCAGGATAGATCTATTTCGAGCTTATTAGCTCTCATCAGCTGGCCATACCCCTTACTGGGATTCGAACCGGGGCTATGTTGCATGCTAAGCAAGGAACCTAGCACTTTAGCCAAGCCAGTTCCCCTTATTGCATCAGCAGACAGGGTATATTAGTATAGGTAATTGTTTCTCAACAACCTGTTATTAGGCCCCAATTAAGGGAGGAGACATACGGTTTCCTTTCCTGCCTTTTGACTCATCACCAGAGATCATCTAGACAGCAAGCCAAGAATTACGTTGAGTGATTTTTTTTTAGATATGTGTGTTAGTTTTATGAGCTGATCAATAAATTAAATTAGAGAGAGACCAGGATAGATCTATTTCGAGCTTATTAGCTCTCATCAGCTGGCCATACCCCTTACTGGGATTCGAACCGGGGCTATGTTGCATGCTAAGCAAGGAACCTAGCACTTTAGCCAAGCCAGTTCCCCTTATTGCATCAGCAGACAGGGTATATTAGTATAGGTAATTGTTTCTCAACAACCTGTTATTAGGCCCCAATTAAGGGAGGAGACATACTGTTTCCTTTCCTGCCTTTCGACTCATCACCAGAGATCATCTAGACAGCAAGCCAAGAATTACGTTGAGTGATTTTTTTAGATATGTGTGTTAGTTTTATGAGCTGATCAATAAATTAAATTAGAGAGAGACCAGGATAGATCTATTTCGAGCTTATTAGCTCTCATCAGCTGGCCATACCCCTTACTGGGATTCGAACCGGGGCTATGTTGCATGCTAAGCAAGGAACCTAGCACTTTAGCCAAGCCAGTTCCCCTTATTGCATCAGCAGACAGGGTATATTAGTATAGGTAATTGTTTCTCAACAACCTGTTATTAGGCCCCAATTAAGGGAGGAGACATACTGTTTCCTTTCCTGCCTTTCGACTCATCACCAGAGATCATCTAGACAGCAAGCCAAGAATTACGTTGTGATTTTTTTTTAGATATGTGTGTTAGTTTTATGAGCTGATCAATAAATTAAATTAGAGAGAGACCAGGATAGATCTATTTCGAGCTTATTAGCTCTCATTAGCTGGCAATACCCCTTACTGGGATTCGAACCGGGGATATGTTGCATGCTAAGCAAGGAACCTAGCACTTTAGCCAAGCCAGTTCCCCTTATTGCATCAGCAGACAGGGTATATTAGTATAGGTAATTGTTTCTCAACAACCTGTTATTAGGCCCCAATTAAGGGAGTAGACATACTGTTTCCTTTCCTGCCTTTCGACTCATCACCAGAGATCATCTAGACAGCAAGCCAAGAATTACGTTGAGTGATTTTTTTAGATATGTGTGTTAGTTTTATGAGCTGATCAATAAATTAAATTAGAGAGAGACCAGGATAGATCTATTTCGAGCTTATTAGCTCTCATCAGCTGGCCATACCCCTTACTGGGATTCGAACCGGGGCTATGTTGCATGCTAAGCAAGGAACCTAGCACTTTAGCCAAGCCAGTTCCCCTTATTGCATCAGCAGACAGGGTATATTAGTATAGGTAATTGTTTCTCAACAACCTGTTATTAGGCCCCAATTAAGGGAGGAGACATACTGTTTCCTTTCCTGCCTTTCGACTCATCACCAGAGATCATCTAGACAGCAAGCCAAGAATTACGTTGTGATTTTTTTTTAGATATGTGTGTTAGTTTTATGAGCTGATCAATAAATTAAATTAGAGAGAGACCAGGATAGATCTATTTCGAGCTTATTAGCTCTCATTAGCTGGCAATACCCCTTACTGGGATTCGAACCAGGGATATGTTGCATGCTAAGCAAGGAACCTAGCACTTTAGCCAAGCCAGTTCCCCTTATTGCATCAGCAGACAGGGTATATTAGTATAGGTAATTGTTTCTCAACAACCTGTTATTAGGCCCCAATTAAGGGAGGAGACATACTGTTTCCTTTCCTGCCTTTCGACTCATCACCAGAGATCATCTAGACAGCAAGCCAAGAATTACGTTGAGTGATTTTTTTAGATATGTGTGTTAGTTTTATGAGCTGATCAATAAATTAAATTAGAGAGAGACCAGGATAGATCTATTTCGAGCTTATTAGCTCTCATCAGCTGGCCATACCCCTTACTGGGATTCGAACCGGGGCTATGTTGCATGCTAAGCAAGGAACCTAGCACTTTAGCCAAGCCAGTTCCCCTTATTGCATCAGCAGACAGGGTATATTAGTATAGGTAATTGTTTCTCAACAACCTGTTATTGGGCCCCAATTAAGGGAGGAGACATACTGTTTCCTTTCCTGCCTTTCGACTCATCACCAGAGATCATCTAGACAGCAAGCCAAGAATTACGTTGAGTGATTTTTTTAGATATGTGTGTTAGTTTTATGAGCTGATCAATAAATTAAATTAGAGAGAGACCAGGATAGATCTATTTCGAGCTTATTAGCTCTCATCAGCTGGCCATACCCCTTACTGGGATTCGAACCGGGGCTATGTTGCATGCTAAGCAAGGAACCTAGCACTTTAGCCAAGCCAGTTCCCCTTATTGCATCAGCAGACAGGGTATATTAGTATAGGTAATTGTTTCTCAACAACCTGTTATTAGGCCCCAATTAAGGGAGGAGACATACTGTTTCCTTTCCTGCCTTTCGACTCATCACCAGAGATCATCTAGACAGCAAGCCAAGAATTACGTTGAGTGATTTTTTTAGATATGTGTGTTAGTTTTATGAGCTGATCAATAAATTAAATTAGAGAGAGACCAGGATAGATCTATTTCGAGCTTATTAGCTCTCATCAGCTGGCCATACCCCTTACTGGGATTCGAACCGGGGCTATGTTGCATGCTAAGCAAGGAACCTAGCACTTTAGCCAAGCCAGTTCCCCTTATTGCATCAGCAGACAGGGTATATTAGTATAGGTAATTGTTTCTCAACAACCTGTTATTAGGCCCCAATTAAGGGAGGAGACATACGGTTTCCTTTCCTGCCTTTCGACTCATCACCAGAGATCATCTAGACAGCAAGCCAAGAATTACGTTGAGTGATTTTTTTTTAGATATGTGTGTTAGTTTTATGAGCTGATCAATAAATTAAATTAGAGAGAGACCAGGATAGATCTATTTCGAGCTTATTAGCTCTCATCAGCTGGCCATACCCCTTACTGGGATTCGAACCGGGGCTATGTTGCATGCTAAGCAAGGAACCTAGCACTTTAGCCAAGCCAGTTCCCCTTATTGCATCAGCAGACAGGGTATATTAGTATAGGTAATTGTTTCTCAACAACCTGTTATTAGGCCCCAATTAAGGGAGGAGACATACTGTTTCCTTTCCTGCCTTTCGACTCATCACCAGAGATCATCTAGACAGCAAGCCAAGAATTACGTTGTGATTTTTTTTTAGATATGTGTGTTAGTTTTATGAGCTGATCAATAAATTAAATTAGAGAGAGACCAGGATAGATCTATTTCGAGCTTATTAGCTCTCATTAGCTGGCAATACCCCTTACTGGGATTCGAACCGGGGATATGTTGCATGCTAAGCAAGGAACCTAGCACTTTAGCCAAGCCAGTTCCCCTTATTGCATCAGCAGACAGGGTATATTAGTATAGGTAATTGTTTCTCAACAACCTGTTATTAGGCCCCAATTAAGGGAGGAGACATACTGTTTCCTTTCCTGCCTTTCGACTCATCACCAGAGATCATCTAGACAGCAAGCCAAGAATTACGTTGAGTGATTTTTTTAGATATGTGTGTTAGTTTTATGAGCTGATCAATAAATTAAATTAGAGAGAGACCAGGATAGATCTATTTCGAGCTTATTAGCTCTCATCAGCTGGCCATACCCCTTACTGGGATTCGAACCGGGGCTATGTTGCATGCTAAGCAAGGAACCTAGCACTTTAGCCAAGCCAGTTCCCCTTATTGCATCAGCAGACAGGGTATATTAGTATAGGTAATTGTTTCTCAACAACCTGTTATTAGGCCCCAATTAAGGGAGGAGACATACTGTTTCCTTTCCTGCCTTTCGACTCATCACCAGAGATCATCTAGACAGCAAGCCAAGAATTACGTTGAGTGATTTTTTTAGATATGTGTGTTAGTTTTATGAGCTGATCAATAAATTAAATTAGAGAGAGACCAGGATAGATCTATTTCGAGCTTATTAGCTCTCATCAGCTGGCCATACCCCTTACTGGGATTCGAACCGGGGCTATGTTGCATGCTAAGCAAGGAACCTAGCACTTTAGCCAAGCCAGTTCCCCTTATTGCATCAGCAGACAGGGTATATTAGTATAGGTAATTGTTTCTCAACAACCTGTTATTAGGCCCCAATTAAGGGAGGAGACATACTGTTTCCTTTCCTGCCTTTCGACTCATCACCAGAGATCATCTAGACAGCAAGCCAAGAATTACGTTGAGTGATTTTTTTTTAGATATGTGTGTTAGTTTTATGAGCTGATCAATAAATTAAATTAGAGAGAGACCAGGATAGATCTATTTCGAGCTTATTAGCTCTCATCAGCTGGCCATACCCCTTACTGGGATTCGAACCGGGGCTATGTTGCATGCTAAGCAAGGAACCTAGCACTTTAGCCAAGCCAGTTCCCCTTATTGCATCAGCAGACAGGGTATATTAGTATAGGTAATTGTTTCTCAACAACCTGTTATTGGGCCCCAATTAAGGGAGGAGACATACTGTTTCCTTTCCTGCCTTTCGACTCATCACCAGAGATCATCTAGACAGCAAGCCAAGAATTACGTTGAGTGATTTTTTTAGATATGTGTGTTAGTTTTATGAGCTGATCAATAAATTAAATTAGAGAGAGACCAGGATAGATCTATTTCGAGCTTATTAGCTCTCATCAGCTGGCCATACCCCTTACTGGGATTCGAACCGGGGCTATGTTGCATGCTAAGCAAGGAACCTAGCACTTTAGCCAAGCCAGTTCCCCTTATTGCATCAGCAGACAGGGTATATTAGTATAGGTAATTGTTTCTCAACAACCTGTTATTAGGCCCCAATTAAGGGAGGAGACATACTGTTTCCTTTCCTGCCTTTCGACTCATCACCAGAGATCATCTAGACAGCAAGCCAAGAATTACGTTGAGTGATTTTTTTAGATATGTGTGTTAGTTTTATGAGCTGATCAATAAATTAAATTAGAGAGAGACCAGGATAGATCTATTTCGAGCTTATTAGCTCTCATCAGCTGGCCATACCCCTTACTGGGATTCGAACCGGGGCTATGTTGCATGCTAAGCAAGGAACCTAGCACTTTAGCCAAGCCAGTTCCCCTTATTGCATCAGCAGACAGGGTATATTAGTATAGGTAATTGTTTCTCAACAACCTGTTATTAGGCCCCAATTAAGGGAGGAGACATACTGTTTCCTTTCCTGCCTTTCGACTCATCACCAGAGATCATCTAGACAGCAAGCCAAGAATTACGTTGAGTGATTTTTTTAGATATGTGTGTTAGTTTTATGAGCTGATCAATAAATTAAATTAGAGAGAGACCAGGATAGATCTATTTCGAGCTTATTAGCTCTCATCAGCTGGCCATACCCCTTACTGGGATTCGAACCGGGGCTATGTTGCATGCTAAGCAAGGAACCTAGCACTTTAGCCAAGCCAGTTCCCCTTATTGCATCAGCAGACAGGGTATATTAGTATAGGTAATTGTTTCTCAACAACCTGTTATTAGGCCCCAATTAAGGGAGGAGACATACTGTTTCCTTTCCTGCCTTTCGACTCATCACCAGAGATCATCTAGACAGCAAGCCAAGAATTACGTTGAGTGATTTTTTTAGATATGTGTGTTAGTTTTATGAGCTGATCAATAAATTAAATTAGAGAGAGACCAGGATAGATCTATTTCGAGCTTATTAGCTCTCATCAGCTGGCCATACCCCTTACTGGGATTCGAACCGGGGCTATGTTGCATGCTAAGCAAGGAACCTAGCACTTTAGCCAAGCCAGTTCCCCTTATTGCATCAGCAGACAGGGTATATTAGTATAGGTAATTGTTTCTCAACAACCTGTTATTAGGCCCCAATTAAGGGAGGAGACATACTGTTTCCTTTCCTGCCTTTCGACTCATCACCAGAGATCATCTAGACAGCAAGCCAAGAATTACGTTGAGTGATTTTTTTAGATATGTGTGTTAGTTTTATGAGCTGATCAATAAATTAAATTAGAGAGAGACCAGGATAGATCTATTTCGAGCTTATTAGCTCTCATCAGCTGGCCATACCCCTTACTGGGATTCGAACCGGGGCTATGTTGCATGCTAAGCAAGGAACCTAGCACTTTAGCCAAGCCAGTTCCCCTTATTGCATCAGCAGACAGGGTATATTAGTATAGGTAATTGTTTCTCAACAACCTGTTATTAGGCCCCAATTAAGGGAGGAGACATACTGTTTCCTTTCCTGCCTTTCGACTCATCACCAGAGATCATCTAGACAGCAAGCCAAGAATTACGTTGAGTGATTTTTTTAGATATGTGTGTTAGTTTTATGAGCTGATCAATAAATTAAATTAGAGAGAGACCAGGATAGATCTATTTCGAGCTTATTAGCTCTCATCAGCTGGCCATACCCCTTACTGGGATTCGAACCGGGGCTATGTTGCATGCTAAGCAAGGAACCTAGCACTTTAGCCAAGCCAGTTCCCCTTATTGCATCAGCAGACAGGGTATATTAGTATAGGTAATTGTTTCTCAACAACCTGTTATTAGGCCCCAATTAAGGGAGGAGACATACTGTTTCCTTTCCTGCCTTTCGACTCATCACCAGAGATCATCTAGACAGCAAGCCAAGAATTACGTTGAGTGATTTTTTGTTAGATATGTGTGTTAGTTTTATGAGCTGATCAATAAATTAAATTAGAGAGAGACCAGGATAGATCTATTTCGAGCTTATTAGCTCTCATCAGCTGGCCATACCCCTTACTGGGATTCGAACCGGGGCTATGTTGCATGCTAAGCAAGGAACCTAGCACTTTAGCCAAGCCAGTTCCCCTTATTGCATCAGCAGACAGGGTATATTAGTATAGGTAATTGTTTCTCAACAACCTGTTATTAGGCCCCAATTAAGGGAGGAGACATACTGTTTCCTTTCCTGCCTTTCGACTCATCACCAGAGATCATCTAGACAGCAAGCCAAGAATTACGTTGAGTGATTTTTTTAGATATGTGTGTTAGTTTTATGAGCTGATCAATAAATTAAATTAGAGAGAGACCAGGATAGATCTATTTCGAGCTTATTAGCTCTCATCAGCTGGCCATACCCCTTACTGGGATTCGAACCGGGGCTATGTTGCATGCTAAGCAAGGAACCTAGCACTTTAGCCAAGCCAGTTCCCCTTATTGCATCAGCAGACAGGGTATATTAGTATAGGTAATTGTTTCTCAACAACCTGTTATTAGGCCCCAATTAAGGGAGGAGACATACTGTTTCCTTTCCTGCCTTTCGACTCATCACCAGAGATCATCTAGACAGCAAGCCAAGAATTACGTTGAGTGATTTTTTTAGATATGTGTGTTAGTTTTATGAGCTGATCAATAAATTAAATTAGAGAGAGACCAGGATAGATCTATTTCGAGCTTATTAGCTCTCATCAGCTGGCCATACCCCTTACTGGGATTCGAACCGGGGCTATGTTGCATGCTAAGCAAGGAACCTAGCACTTTAGCCAAGCCAGTTCCCCTTATTGCATCAGCAGACAGGGTATATTAGTATAGGTAATTGTTTCTCAACAACCTGTTATTAGGCCCCAATTAAGGGAGGAGACATACTGTTTCCTTTCCTGCCTTTCGACTCATCACCAGAGATCATCTAGACAGCAAGCCAAGAATTACGTTGAGTGATTTTTTTTTAGATATGTGTGTTAGTTTTATGAGCTGATCAATAAATTAAATTAGAGAGAGACCAGGATAGATCTATTTCGAGCTTATTAGCTCTCATCAGCTGGCCATACCCCTTACTGGGATTCGAACCGGGGCTATGTTGCATGCTAAGCAAGGAACCTAGCACTTTAGCCAAGCCAGTTCCCCTTATTGCATCAGCAGACAGGGTAAATTAGTATAGGTAATTGTTTCTCAACAACCTGTTATTAGGCCCCAATTAAGGGAGGAGACATACTGTTTCCTTTCCTGCCTTTCGACTCATCACCAGAGATCATCTAGACAGCAAGCCAAGAATTACGTTGAGTGATTTTTTTTAGATATGTGTGTTAGTTTTATGAGCTGATCAATAAATTAAATTAGAGAGAGACCAGGATAGATCTATTTCGAGCTTATTAGCTCTCATCAGCTGGCCATACCCCTTACTGGGATTCGAACCGGGGCTATGTTGCATGCTAAGCAAGGAACCTAGCACTTTAGCCAAGCCAGTTCCCCTTATTGCATCAGCAGACAGGGTATATTAGTATAGGTAATTGTTTCTCAACAACCTGTTATTAGGCCCCAATTAAGGGAGGAGACATACTGTTTCCTTTCCTGCCTTTCGACTCATCACCAGAGATCATCTAGACAGCAAGCCAAGAATTACGTTGAGTGATTTTTTTAGATATGTGTGTTAGTTTTATGAGCTGATCAATAAATTAAATTAGAGAGAGACCAGGATAGATCTATTTCGAGCTTATTAGCTCTCATCAGCTGGCCATACCCCTTACTGGGATTCGAACCGGGGCTATGTTGCATGCTAAGCAAGGAACCTAGCACTTTAGCCAAGCCAGTTCCCCTTATTGCATCAGCAGACAGGGTATATTAGTATAGGTAATTGTTTCTCAACAACCTGTTATTAGGCCCCAATTAAGGGAGGAGACATACGGTTTCCTTTCCTGCCTTTTGACTCATCACCAGAGATCATCTAGACAGCAAGCCAAGAATTACGTTGAGTGATTTTTTTTTAGATATGTGTGTTAGTTTTATGAGCTGATCAATAAATTAAATTAGAGAGAGACCAGGATAGATCTATTTCGAGCTTATTAGCTCTCATCAGCTGGCCATACCCCTTACTGGGATTCGAACCGGGGCTATGTTGCATGCTAAGCAAGGAACCTAGCACTTTAGCCAAGCCAGTTCCCCTTATTGCATCAGCAGACAGGGTATATTAGTATAGGTAATTGTTTCTCAACAACCTGTTATTAGGCCCCAATTAAGGGAGGAGACATACTGTTTCCTTTCCTGCCTTTCGACTCATCACCAGAGATCATCTAGACAGCAAGCCAAGAATTACGTTGAGTGATTTTTTTAGATATGTGTGTTAGTTTTATGAGCTGATCAATAAATTAAATTAGAGAGAGACCAGGATAGATCTATTTCGAGCTTATTAGCTCTCATCAGCTGGCCATACCCCTTACTGGGATTCGAACCGGGGCTATGTTGCATGCTAAGCAAGGAACCTAGCACTTTAGCCAAGCCAGTTCCCCTTATTGCATCAGCAGACAGGGTATATTAGTATAGGTAATTGTTTCTCAACAACCTGTTATTAGGCCCCAATTAAGGGAGGAGACATACTGTTTCCTTTCCTGCCTTTCGACTCATCACCAGAGATCATCTAGACAGCAAGCCAAGAATTACGTTGAGTGATTTTTTTAGATATGTGTGTTAGTTTTATGAGCTGATCAATAAATTAAATTAGAGAGAGACCAGGATAGATCTATTTCGAGGTTATTAGCTCTCATCAGCTGGCCATACCCCTTACTGGGATTCGAACCGGGGCTATGTTGCATGCTAAGCAAGGAACCTAGCACTTTAGCCAAGCCAGTTCCCCTTATTGCATCAGCAGACAGGGTATATTAGTATAGGTAATTGTTTCTCAACAACCTGTTATTAGGCCCCAATTAAGGGAGGAGACATACTGTTTCCTTTCCTGCCTTTCGACTCATCACCAGAGATCATCTAGACAGCAAGCCAAGAATTACGTTGAGTGATTTTTTTAGATATGTGTGTTAGTTTTATGAGCTGATCAATAAATTAAATTAGAGAGAGACCAGGATAGATCTATTTCGAGCTTATTAGCTCTCATCAGCTGGCCATACCCCTTACTGGGATTCGAACCGGGGCTATGTTGCATGCTAAGCAAGGAACCTAGCACTTTAGCCAAGCCAGTTCCCCTTATTGCATCAGCAGACAGGGTATATTAGTATAGGTAATTGTTTCTCAACAACCTGTTATTAGGCCCCAATTAAGGGAGGAGACATACTGTTTCCTTTCCTGCCTTTCGACTCATCACCAGAGATCATCTAGACAGCAAGCCAAGAATTACGTTGAGTGATTTTTTTAGATATGTGTGTTAGTTTTATGAGCTGATCAATAAATTAAATTAGAGAGAGACCAGGATAGATCTATTTTGAGCTTATTAGCTCTCATCAGCTGGCCATACCCCTTACTGGGATTCGAACCGGGGCTATGTTGCATGCTAAGCAAGGAACCTAGCACTTTAGCCAAGCCAGTTCCCCTTATTGCATCAGCAGACAGGGTATATTAGTATAGGTAATTGTTTCTCAACAACCTGTTATTAGGCCCCAATTAAGGGAGGAGACATACTGTTTCCTTTCCTGCCTTTCGACTCATCACCAGAGATCATCTAGACAGCAAGCCAAGAATTACGTTGAGTGATTTTTTTAAATATGTGTGTTAGTTTTATGAGCTGATCAATAAATTAAATTAGAGAGAGACCAGGATAGATCTATTTCGAGCTTATTAGCTCTCATCAGCTGGCCATACCCCTTACTGGGATTCGAACCGGGGCTATGTTGCATGCTAAGCAAGGAACCTAGCACTTTAGCCAAGCCAGTTCCCCTTATTGCATCAGCAGACAGGGTATATTAGTATAGGTAATTGTTTCTCAACAACCTGTTATTAGGCCCCAATTAAGGGAGGAGACATACTGTTTCCTTTCCTGCCTTTCGACTCATCACCAGAGATCATCTAGACAGCAAGCCAAGAATTACGTTGAGTGATTTTTTTAGATATGTGTGTTAGTTTTATGAGCTGATCAATAAATTAAATTAGAGAGAGACCAGGATAGATCTATTTCGAGCTTATTAGCTCTCATCAGCTGGCCATACCCCTTACTGGGATTCGAACCGGGGCTATGTTGCATGCTAAGCAAGGAACCTAGCACTTTAGCCAAGCCAGTTCCCCTTATTGCATCAGCAGACAGGGTATATTAGTATAGGTAATTGTTTCTCAACAACCTGTTATTAGGCCCCAATTAAGGGAGGAGACATACTGTTTCCTTTCCTGCCTTTCGACTCATCACCAGAGATCATCTAGACAGCAGGCCAAGAATTACGTTGAGTGATTTTTTTTTAGATATGTGTGTTAGTTTTATGAGCTGATCAATAAATTAAATTAGAGAGAGACCAGGATAGATCTATTTCGAGCTTATTAGCTCTCATCAGCTGGCCATACCCCTTACTGGGATTCGAACCGGGGCTATGTTGCATGCTAAGCAAGGAACCTAGCACTTTAGCCAAGCCAGTTCCCCTTATTGCATCAGCAGACAGGGTATATTAGTATAGGTAATTGTTTCTCAACAACCTGTTATTAGGCCCCAATTAAGGGAGGAGACATACTGTTTCCTTTCCTGCCTTTCGACTCATCACCAGAGATCATCTAGACAGCAAGCCAAGATCCAGCTAGAAAACCAAGGAGTCTACAAAATTCCATGTAAAAGCTGCCCTGCCACTTACATAGGACAAACCAACAGAAGGATTAGTGCACGTATTGCTGAACATAAAAATGCTTTAAAAAATCATCTTAATACCTCATCTCTCTATCAACATTTCAAAACTACAGGACATGACATTGACTTTCAAGGAACTAAAATTATCTCCAAGGCGGAACAGCTCAACAGGAGAATAATCAGAGAAGCCATTGAAATAGAGAAACAATCTAGCAGCATGAACAGACGTGATGATACCCCCCGCCTACCAGATATCTGGAAGCCAGCATTGACCAGCAGACGAGCCCCACCCTCCAGCCAAGCCGTTGAAATTCAAAACAAGGAGAAACATACAAATGAGACCAATCAGCATCAATCTACCAGTCACGATGCAACTGCACAGCCAACCAACCCACTCACAACAATAGTCAACACTCCACCCCCCCACCAAGATTTAAAGAGGGGCGATGCCTCCGCAGTCACACTCACAGACACAAGCCTGCCTGATGATGACAAGTGAGATCTTGTCGAAACATTGCAACAACTTTTCTATGCCTTATACACGGGAAAATCCCCGAAGCCAGCTATGCCAGCATATATATATATATATATATATCATCATTTAATATCATTATTAAATCATCCCTTAAAAAAATCTAGCATATATATATATATATATATATATATATATATATGTTTTCTGAGGTTTTCGCGGGTGTTTGTATGTAGGTCTTTGGTTGTTCGGGTTTTCTCCCGCGTAGAATTGGAAGTATCTTCACAACGTTTCGATGAAATCTCATTCATCATCTTCAGGCTGGTGCTTCGGGCTTGGTGCTTCCAGGAGCAAACTCCTGGAAGCACCAAGCCCGTAGCACCAGCCTGAAGATGATGAATGAGATTTCATCGAAACGTCATGAAGATACTTCCAATTCTACGCGGGAGAATATATATATAAATAAAATAAAAATGTAAAATAGTTTGTACGAATCCACTAATCTCAAAAAGTACCGGACCGATTTAAACCAAACTTTCACACAATGTAGCGAAGCACTTCGGATAATAGAATACCAAATCATTTCGTGCCTAGCACGCGTGAGTTGTATACAAATTACACACAAAAAAATGTACCCACTGAATGTGTGTAAACAACCCTGTAGCCACGCCCATCAAACTGCTTTTCAACTGCCAGTGTTGGAAAAGGCCTCATATGGCGGCCTCTTGGGGCCAAAAAGGCACAGAGGACAGCAAACTCCCAGGTGGCCCATAGAGGGGGGGGGGAATTCTGCTCAGGACTGTTCTCTGAGGTAAAAAAAAACGGAGACAGGCAGCTGCTTTAAACTGTTTAATACGAACTGAACCAAACTGTAACAAAGAATCACCCATCTGACAGCAAATACAGTTTAATGAAAAGAAGGACTAGGGAAGACATGATAGCAGCCTTCCAATATCTCAGGGGTTGCCCTAAAGAAGCGGGAGTCAAGCTATTCACCAAGGCACCTGAAGGCAGAACAAGAAGCAATGGGTGGAAACTAATCAAGGAGAGAAGCAACCTAGAACTGAGGGCAAATTTCCTGGCAGTGAGAACTATTAACCAGTGGAACATCTTGCCACCAGAAGTTATGGATGCCCTAACACTGAAGAGAGAAGAGACTGGAAAACCATTTGTCTGAAACGGCATAGGGTCTCCTGCTTGAGCAGCGGGGTTGGACTAGATGACCTCCAAGGTCCCTTCCAACTCTGCTATTGTATTATTGTATTACAGTAGGTAGGCGGATAGGGGAATAGAGAGACAGGGAGAACTACAGTTTAATAAAAGAGGGACTAGGGGAGACAGGATAGCAGCCTTCCAATATCTCAGGGGTTGCCACAAAGAAGAGGGAGTCAAGCTATTCTCCAAGGCACCTGGGGGCAGGACAAGAAGCAATGGGTGGAAACTAATCAAGGAGAGAAGCAACTTTAGAACTGAGGAGAAATTTCCTGACAGTTAGAACAATTAATCAGTGGAACAGCTTGCCTCCAGAAGTTGTGAATGCCCCAACACTGGAAGTCTTCAAGAAGATGTTGGATAGCCATTCGTCTGAAATGGTATAGGGCAGTGATGGCTAACCTTTTTTGGCTCACTTGCCAATTGCATGGGGAGTGCAGGGGCGATGTGCACAGGTGTGCCACATCCATAATGCTATGTGCATGACCCCCTGCATTTGGCATGCTTTTTACGTCATCCCCAGGCTCCAGAGGGTTTATAGGAGCATGGGGAGGGTGAAAACAGCCTTTCCCCACCTCCAGAGGGCAAAAAATGGCCTCAAAAGAAGGCCTAAATCAGCTGGCCAGGGCACACATACAAACTGAAGCTGACAGGGCAATGCCTCGAGTGGCCTAAGAAATGGTTCCGTGTGCCACCTGTGGCACCCGTGCCATAGGTTCGCCATCATGGGTATAGGGCTTCCTGCCTAGCAGGGAGTTGGACTAGATGACCCCCAAGGGATAGATAGAGAGGCAGAAATAAGGTATGTATGTATGTATGTATGTATGTAGGTAGGTGGGTGGGTGGGTGGGTGGGTGGGTGGGTGGGTGGGTGGGTGGATGGATAGATAGATAGATAGATAGATAGATAGATAGATAGATAGATAGATAGATAGATAGATAGATAGATAGATAGATAGATAGATACAAAGAAAGAAAGAAAGAAAGAAAAAGAAAGAAAGAAAGAAAGAAAGAAAGAAAGAAAGAAAGAAAGAAAGAAAGAAAGAAAGAAAGAGATGGTAGGTAGGTAGGTAGAGGGAGAAAGGAAGAAATATAGTAGGTAGGTAGGTAGGTAGATAGGTAGGTTGGTAGGTAGGTACATAGGTAGGGGGATGGATAGATAGATAGGGAGAAATACAGTAGATAGGTAGGTAGAGGGATAGACAGAGAGGGAGAAATACAGTAGGTAGGTAGGTTGGGGCTTATATGGTGGTTGGGTGTATGTGTGCAGGTGTAGATCTACACACAGATTGGTTAGCCATTTAACCAGACTGGGCCACAGCAACGCGTGGCTGGGTATAGCTAGTGTATATATATATATATATGCATAGTTATAAGTGGAAATTGGGAATGAATACTGAATAAGATTTATTAAAGGAGATGAGTAAATATTACTGATGTTTGGTTAAAATAGGCTACAAGGAATAATGATTTTGGAGGATAGTAGAATATGATAACAGATATGATGCCAACATGTGGCCATGTTTTAAGTTTTTATTGGTATGTTTTAAAATGAAGGACATATAATACAATTATAATTAATTAAGGAAGGCATGTAAAAGATAAATTTTATAAATATATTTGATGTGACACACTTGAAATAATATGAAACAATATGAAACCTGGATGAATATCAAAGAGACGTATGAAAATATTTTGTAATCAGCAGATACACTTTCTATAACATGTGAGATTAAGGATTTTTATGTTGTGTTTAAAAATAAAACAAATAAAAAACTTTTAAAAAACTCACCGTCAAATCTTCAAAATTCTTCATCATTGCCTCTTGCATCAACTGCATCATTCCCTGAAGCTTCTGTAGAGAGGGAGGCTTCCCTGCTGTAGTCATATCTTCTGAAGATTTAGGTGATATTGAAGTCAACAACGCTGGAGATGACACCGGGGCAGCAAATTTTTCTTACTCCCTTTAATCGCTGTAGTGGCTGATGCATTAGCCATCTCCCCTTGGAGTGCTCCTTGATTTTTATTAGGAGACCAAAGCTTCTTCCATCTCAGCATACAAACCAAGCCCTCTCCAATCTCCTCAGTTTACTTGGCCTGTCTCTTTCCCAGACCCTCAGTTTTCTTTGAATTTCCTTCTGCAATTTTAAAGTCAGCCACTAGATGGAGCCAGTTGACTATACAACAATAGCAGCTCCATAGTAAAAAGAAAGGAGACAATTTAATATGTAGAGTATAATGTTGAACAGAAAAATTCAAGTCGAATCGGAAACTGGTGATCCAAGATTCCAAAGAAGAAGAGGTGATAACAAAAACACAGGCGGTCTAAAGGGGGGGGGGGGGGGAACACCCCCCCCCATCTAAATTGTTCCAGAGTCTTTCAGAGTCCAAGCAAGTTCTCAAATGGCAGCAGCAGCAGTAATGGGAATCACTTTCTATCGGCCACTTATCTGATGAGGCTACTTCGCCTCACAATTTAGTCCCGTATTCCAAATTTCGTGCCCACACTTCCTCCATGCTCCTCATCTCCAAGAGCAGTAAATCCTTAATTTAAACCAGCATTTTTCAACTCTGCAATCAGGCTTCCTTCCCAATACAGTGAGTCATTGCTTCGGGGCTGCCATATTCGGCATCCTCTCCCTGCCTTCAGAGAACGAATGAGGATCTAGTCTTCAGCGTATGGAATCGCCACATCCACACACACCCTTGCACTCCTCTTTTTCCCTGCTCCCTCCAAGAGCGCTTTCGGCAGAAAAAAGAAAAAGAAACACCATCTGAACAGGAAAAAGGGAGGACAGGATGGGAGCTATTCCCAGACCTGTCTTCTCCTTATGCTGACATCACCAGAAGCCCTATAGTTATTTTGTTTTAATACATAAACATTATCTTCAATTGTCCCTTCAAAGTTACACCAAAATTTCATTTCTTATTTTCTCCATTGGTATATTTTGCTATAAACAGCATATATCTTCTAATTCAATTTAAGTATAGATAGCATTTCTTTTAAATTTTTTCTACCATTAACAATATGCTATCATTTCTTTGTTTCTTAATTAGTTTCATAACAATAGCAATCTTACTACTATTCTCTTTGATCTACTAATGTAATTTCCCCCCCTTTTTTCCTCTTTTAACCATTTTCTCTTGGGCACCCTAAAATCCCAGTTTTAATTCTTTTCCTTCTTCTCCCCTTCCCCTAGCTTCTTCTTTTTCTTTTCCCTATATTTTCTGGTTGTCGTATTTTTTCTTCAGAGTATTTACTTTTATTACTCTAGTAAGTTTCCCCAGGGTTTTCCCTGTTCTCCTTTCCTTACTATTTTGTGGTTTCTATTTTGGGGAGATTTCCCCCTTTGTCTACTTTTCCTTTGTGGCTGTAAATCCCCGTGAAATCTTCTATCTGCATTTAATTTTCAATGCTTCTGTTGGGCCTGCTTCCATCATTAATCAAGAAAGACTACACTCAAAACCATTTTGAAGTTTTAAGGTTACTTTTACTGATTATGAAAAGACAGCAACGAAAGTCAAGCAAGGAATGAGATATTTGGGCGCAAAGCATTACCCATCCCCTATACCCCATGACCCCCAGGATATTATCCAATGCAGAATCCTCCACAATGTCAGGTGGGCAGCACATCCAGGAACATCATCAGAATGGAATGCAAGACCGTTGGCCTTGGCCATATCAAGTCCTGGCTCCAAACACCTCCAGCACACTTAATGTCCAATACCCACAGCCCCTCCATCCCCGTTTCAATGTCAGCCAAAGCAAGCAATAAAGCAGAGGCTGACAGCTTCTTTTTTCTACCTTATCTTCCTGTACCTCATTTGTGTCCTTTTACCCCCTCTTCCCCTATTTCTTGTTCAGTATGTTTCCTTTGATTTTCTAGCTTTTCTTTACCAATTAACATTTCACACATGCTTTTCAGCATCATAAATCCGAATCTCCATTATGCAAGTTTAACTATTTTAACAGATTTTTTAATTTTTGGGTTATACCACATTTAGTTGCAAATTTAGGATCTTCCAGATTCTGCTGCTCAATTTTAAAATTAGTCCACTCCAGTCCACGTTAAGTTTTCCTTTCTCTTCCACAGCTGTAGGTAGTTGCAGTCAAAACAATGTTGCAAAGACAGCTACTCCTTCAATGTCTCTTCCTGTATCCAAGGTCACACTGTGGCTGCAGCTCTCATTCCCCCCCCCCTTTTCTTTCAAAGTTTTTTAAATCCACAGAAAATAAAATTAAAATAAGGAAATAAATGACATATATATATATATATATATATATATATATATGTGTGTTAAATGTTTTTTTAAAGGAATGATTAATAATTAATTAAGAGACCAGGATGGATCCATTTCGGACTTCTTAGTCCTCGTCAGCTGGCCATACTTTCCTACAGGGATTTGAACTGGTGCTCTCCAGCATTCGAAGCAGGCTTCTCTATGCCTTGAGCTAACCAGCTTCCCTGATTACATCATCCTTTCCACAGGACTTTATAGATGAAGATACTATGTTACAGCTTCCTGCTAGGCCTGTTTAAGGGAGGAGACATAGAGGCATAGAGAAGCCTGCTTCGAATGCTGGAGAGCACCAGTTCAAATCCCTGTAGGAAAGTATGGCCAGCTGACGAGGACTAAGAAGTCCGAAATGGATCCATCCTGGTCTCTTAATTAATTATTAATCATTCCTTTAAAAAAACATTTAACACATATCTAAAAAGACAGCAGCAATTTAATAGGTCTCTGTCTGGATGATCTCAAAGAGGAGTCGAAAGGCAGAGAAGGATGACAAGTTTGTCTCCTCCCTTAAACAGGCCTAGCAGGAAGCTGTAACATAGTATCTTCATCTATAAAGTCCTGTGGAAAGGATGATGTAATCAGGGAAGCTGGTTAGCTCAAGGCATAGAGAAGCCTGCTTCGAATGCTGGAGAGCACCAGTTCAAATCCCTGTAGGAAAGTATGGCCAGCTGACGAGGACTAAGAAGTCCGAAATGGATCCATCCTGGTCTCTTAATTAATTATTAATCATTCCTTTAAAAAAACATTTAACACATATCTAAAAAGACAGCAGCAATTTAATAGGTCTCTGTCTGGATGATCTCAAAGAGGAGTCGAAAGGCAGAGAAGGATGACAAGTTTGTCTCCTCCCTTAAACAGGCCTAGCAGGAAGCTGTAACATAGTATCTTCATATATATATATATATATATATATATATATATATATATATATATATATATATATATATATATATATATATATATATATATATATATGCAGGCATAGCTGGCTTCAGGGATTTCCCCGTGTATAAGGCATAGAAAAGTTGTTGCAACGTTTAGACAAGATCTCACTTGTCATCATCAGGCAGGCTTGTGTCTGTGATGATGATTCAACACCGACCAAAAAATACCCAATATCCTAAGGAACCCAAAAGACTGTGACACAAGCCTGCCTGATGATGACAAGTGAGATCTTGTCGAAACGTTGCAACAACTTTTCTATGCCTTATACACGGGAAAATCCCCGAAGCCAGCTATGCCAGATTTTCCCGTGTATAAGCTTTATACACGGGAAAATCCCCGAAGCCAGCTATGCCAGCATATATATGCCAGCATATCTCTTTATTTTCAGCCTCAGCCTGCCAGCATATATATGCCAGCAGCCTCAGCCTGCCAGCTGAAGAAGGCTAATAAGCCTGAAATGGATCCATCCTGGTCTCTTTATTTTCAGCCCTTAAAAATCTAACACACATCTAAAAAATGTCACACAGCAGTAATCTAATTTGGTTCTCTGTCTGGATGACTCTGGGTTGAGTCAAAGGGCAGAGAGGGATGACTTATATATATATATATATATATATATATATATATATATATATATATATATATATATATATATATATATATATATATATATATATATATATATATATATATATATATATATATGAAGTGGATATATTGTTACAGCTTCCTGTTAGGCCTATTTAAGGGAGGAGACAAACTTGTCATCCTTCTCTGTCCTTCGACTCAACCTAGAGACCATCCAGACAGAGACCTATTAAATTGCTGCTGTCTTTTTAGATATGTGTTAAATTTCTTCTGGTCTCTTAATTAATTATTATTAATCATCCCTTAAAGAAATTTAACATATATATATATATATATATATATATATATATATATATATATATATATATATATATATATATATATATATATATATATATATATATATATATATATATATATATATATATATATATATATATATATATATATATATATATATATATGTCATTTATTTCCTTATTTCCTTATTTCCACAGACTTCTGTCTGTGACACAGACAGAAGCCTGCCTGATGATGACAAGTGAGATCTTGTCGAAACGTTGCAATAACATTTCTATGCCTTATACACGGGAAAATCCCCGAAGCCAGCAATGCCAGCATACCTACACTCGTGAAAATCTACGAAAATCTACGAACACACACACACACACACACACATATATAATTGTTTCCACAACTTCCTGTAAGGGTCCCAATTAAGGGAGGAGACATGCTATTTCCCTCTCTGCCTGTCGGCTCATCACCAGAGACCATCTAGACAGAGAACCATTTTTTTAGTTACGTTGTGTAATATTTTTTAGATATGTGTTAGTTTTTATTGATCAGTTCATAAAAACTAACACACATATATATATACTGTATATCTATATAAATAAAAATGTAAAATAGTTTGTACGAATCCACTAATCTCAAAAACTACTGGACCGATTTACACCAAACTTTCTCACACAATGTAGCCAACAACTTCCGATAATAGAATAGCTACTCATTTTGTGCCTAGCACACTTGTATCGTGTGTAAAGTAAACACAAATAAAAGGTACTAACTGAAAAATGTTTTTACTCCCTGTAACTCCACCCACCAACAATCATTAACTACTGAGGCCTCTTAGGGCCAAAAAGGCACTGGAGTCAAACTATTGTCCAAAGCACCTGAGGCCAGAACAAGAAGCAATGGGTGGAAACTAATCAAGGAGAGAAGCAACTTAGAACTGAGGAGAAATTTCCTGACAGTTAGAACAATTAACCAGTGGAAGAGAAATTGCCTCCAGAAGTTGTGAATGCCCCAACACTGCATGTCTTCAAGAAGATGTTGGATAGCCATTTGTCTGAAATGGTATAGGGCTTCCTGCCTAGACAGGGAGTTGGACTAGATGACCTCCGAGGTCCCTTCCAACTCTGCTATTGTATTATTGTATTACAGTAGGTAGGAAGATAGGGGAATAGAGAGAGAGGGTTGCCACAAAGAAGATGGAGTCAAACTATTCTCCAAAGCACCTGAGGGCAGAACCAGAAGCAATGGGTGGAAACTAATCAAGGAGAGAAGCAACTTAGAACTGAGGAGAAATTTCCTGACAGAACAATTAACCAGTGGAAGAGAAATTGCCTCCAAAAGTTGTGAATGCCCCAACACTGCATGTCTTCAAGAAGATGTTGGATAGCCATTTGTCTGAAATGGTATAGGGCTTCCTGCCAAGGCAGGGAGTTGGACTAGATGACCTCCGAGGTCCCTTCCAACTCTGCTATTGTATTATTGTATTATAGTAGGTAGGTAGATAGGGGAATATAGAGATAGGGAGAAATACAGTAGGTAGGTAGGTATGTATGTAGATAGAGCGATTGATAGGGAGAAATACGGTAGGTAGGTTGGTAGGTAGGGGGATAGATAGATAGGGAACAGCACAGTAGGTATGTAGGTAGGTAGGTAGGTAGGTAGGTAGGTAGGTAGGTAGGTAGGTAGGTAGGAGGATAGATAGAGAGGAAGAAATACAGTAGGTTTGTAGGTAGGTAGGTAGGTGTATAGATAGATAGCGAGAAATACAGTAGGTAGGTAGGTAGAGGAATAGAGAGAGAGGGAGAAATACAGTAGGTAAGTAGGTAGAGGGATAGAGAGGGGGAAATACAGTAGGTAGGTAGGTAGATAGATAGAGGGAGAAAGGAAGAAATACAGTATGTAGATAGGTAGAGGGATAGATAGAGAGGGAGAAATACAGTAGGTAGGTAGGTTGGGGGTTATATGGTGGCTGTGTGTATGTGTGCAGGTGTAGATCTACACACAGATTGGTTGGCCATTTAACCAGACTGGGCCACAGCAACGCGTGGCCGGGTACAGCTAGTATATATATATATTTATTATTTACCATTTTCAAAACATATAACCACATGTATACTATTACATAGCCAACATCATATTATATTATTAAATGTTTACATCATTTCATTTTACCATCAACTCCATGGCTCGGGACCTAGCTATCTGCGGGATCGGATTCTGCCCCATACATCCTCCCGGCCGATTCGCTCCCACAGAGAGGGACTTCTCCGGGTGCCGTCCACTAGACTTTGTCAGCGGGCGACGCCCAGGGGAAGGGCCTTCTCTGTGGCGGGCCCAGCCCTCTGGAACGACCTTCCCCCCGACATTAGAACAACTACGGACCTCCGCTCCTTCCGTCAGAAATTAAAAACTCACTTTTTCTGCTTGGCCGGCCTAGGTTAGTCTCTACCTCAGGGGTTAGGAAATGTTAATTTTAAAATGGGAATTTTAGTGCAGGGATAGTTAGATTTAATTTGTTTTTATTGTATTTATCTATGTATATATTTTATGTTGTTTTAATTTCTCCCTGTGCACCGCTCCGAGTCCCCTCGGGGAGAGGACGCGGTTATAGAAATAAATATTCTATTCTATTCTATTCTATTCTATTCTATTCTATTCTATTCTATAAAATACAATTATTGGCTCTTCTGCTCAACATACACCATATTTGTGCCTTAGCCATCATTTTCTCCCCCCTCCCTACCTCCTTTCTTCCCTCTGTCGCCCCTCCCTTCTCTACTTCCCCTTCCTCTCTCCTTCTCCTCTCTCCCCTTTCCACTCCTCCTTTCTCTCCTCCTCTTCCCCCTCCTTGCCCTCTCTTCTTCCCTTACCTCTCTCCTCTACTCCACACTCTTCATCTCATTTACTTGGTGTATTTCAGCCTCTGAGCCAGCTCTATTTTATGTTGATGGTATTTATAATTTCAGATTCAAAGTTTATCTCTTATTTTTTATATCCATTATTACAATTCTTATATCTCAACCCCAAATCTTGCTAGTTGTTTTAATACCCTATTAAGTAAAGCCTAATTGTATAATAGCATTCTGTTTATAAAACCAAGCAAAAAAGAGCCAAAACCAATATAGATAAATTTAGATAAATTTAAATATAAGAAGACCTAATCGGCTATCCATAAATTCTGTGCCCTTCAGAAATAATTATTATTCATGAGTAGTCTCATTTTATTAATTTTAAATCTAACAATTTATCATGTAATTCAATATCAATATCCACAAGTCTTTTCAAGTATTCTAGCCTCAATCTATTTTTTCTTTAATAATATCTTTAAATCCTAGTTAACTATTAATATCCCTTATTTAATCCCATCATATCTCTATAGATTCCATATAATTATCTAAAATGTTATGTAACTGTTAATTGATTGATCATTTACCGAGAGTATTCTATAACCATCTTAATAGCATAATTCCCCATCTATAGATAAACAAATATATATCATTAACAAAAACATAATCTTATTATAAGCATCTATAATTATTATTAACAATCAATTAAATAATAATCCTTGATAGTAATTTAAACCCAACCTAATTATTACTCATCAAGGGATAAAAGTTTCTCTTTTCAGCCGTTATCTCTCCAAGGATGAATTAAATTTGCTTCTTTTAAAGTCCACATTCTCCATCTCCTTTTTTTCCTCTTCCCAAGTTCTTTATAAACTTCCATTGGCACATTGTGATCCAGTATAGCTGTACAGTCATAGCGCTGACTAATTTCTTTCGTCATATTTGATTTATTTTCAAATATCAAGTCCATCTCTGATGTGATTTCCTCTTTCTTTTGTTCTCTTTTTCCTTCCTTTTGCCAGTCAGGTTGAAATCCAAATTTCTGATAGGGTCTTGATATTATCCCCTTTCCTGGATTTTGCCCTTCCTCCTCAGTTAAATCCAGTCCACAAACAGCATCGTTTCCCTTTTCTTCTTTAATTTCTCTAAACTGTTTCACTTCTTCACTTGGTGAAATGTCGAATATTGCAAGAAATCTTTTCAATTCCCTCAAGATTTCAGCCAGAAGCTCCTGATTCTCTGCAGTATATATATCTATGTGCATAGACATTTTGGCGAATCCACAAAATAGGAAACAGTAACTCCAAATACCTTGTTAACTGTTAGCTTATCTCTATTAGTTTGTTTCTACACAATGTTTCCAGTAAATATGTTCATATATGTCCGCCCACTGTTTTTCCGAGAGCGACACGATGTAACAAATAGTTTAAATAGTTTGAAAGTGTTTCAGTCCTTTTTGTTGGAAGGAGAACAGAAACATAAAAGAAATAAAAATATGGTCCTTATTTAAGTTTTAAAATGCGCAATAGAGTGTCCAAATAATTATAGGATTGTAGGAGTGTTCCAAGTTTCAAAGTTTTGAGTGAAATGAATTAAAAAGACAGAAAAAAAAGAATTAGAAAAATCAGTCATAATCCGATCCCTTTCAGGGCAAAAGGAAGTGGCTATTTCTTTGTTACAGTTCAAGCGGCCATTTCAAAACATTCTGTGACCAAGAGAAATCTCACAATTCAATTAAAATTCGCTGCTTATTTTTGAATTCAAAGTTTTGGTAAAAAAAAAAAGGTTTCTTAGCAAAGTGTTTCAGAAACAAAAACAAAAATACCTTCCCGGTGTTTTCCAGCAATTCCATTCTTTCTTTTTCCAGAGATTCTCCCTTTGCCTTTGGTCTGCCGTCCAGAAAGGGGGCGGATACGATTTGTCTCCCTTCAGAGATTTTGCTTCGTATCGGGCAAGGGTCTTGCGTGATCCCTGCACCCAGTGAAGATTTATATCCTAATCACCACCTCTCCGGGGCGGCTTAGATTCCTATGGAATCATGGGGGAGGCGAATTCCAGCCGGGTCCCTGCAGCTTAGGGAGCCCGGTTGTGTCGGCACGGGAAGCTCCGCCTTCTTTTGAAATAAATGACTTTTCATCATCATCATCATCATCATCATCATCATCATCATCATCATCATCATCATCATCATTATTATTTTCTTCACTAGCCAATGTGGTATTTTCTGCTTGCCTGTAAATGGCTGTCTCCAAACCACAATACAATCCCACATCAATAGCCATCAAAAATGCTTTTAATCCACAAAGAATAGAATAAATTAAGGAGAAAAGACACTTCCTCCCGGGCTCTTCTTTTAGTTGTTAATTTGTCTTCACTTCCAAATTACAGAAAACAAATTCCTCTGAGGCTTTGGCGCTTAACCTCCTCTGCTTCCTTTTTTCAATAACATTCCCTGAAAGCCAGTTAGCTGCTAATTCCACACTGGAACTTTTTTAAAGTTTGAGATCATCTTTTTATTTTTTTCTTTGAGTTGGTCAATCACTCACCCAGTTTTAACACTCTGTTTCCAATACTGCTCCTGGACAATAACTTAGTCCAGATGCCCAAGCTTTGTAGCGTTAATTCAGTTATGGCCACCGCTCCCACTGCTGGTTTGAAGGGTTTCTTTCTCCAACCTCCCAAGAAACTGCTGGTTCCTCTTGGTCCCTTCTTCTTCTCCTAAGCTGTCCCTTCTTCTCCTCTGTCCCCCCAGGACAGGTTTTCAGTCCAAAGACCTCCCATCAGTCCTTTGTCCGGCTGGATTTCTGTGAGGCTCAGTAGAGCCTGTTTTTTTCCCATCTGGTCTTGCTGCGATGCTTCCGGCTTCTCTCAACATATCTTCCTTCTATCACTGATCCTTCCATATATCTCCCTATTTCTATCTCCTGTTTTTGTCAGCTAGCCATTGATAAAATAATTCCTAAGTCAAAATATATTATGTTTCTTTCTTTTCCTTAATTGTAAGTGTTAGCTTATCCATTTCTGTACATTCTAATATTTTTCTAATCACATCCTCATCTTGGGATCTCTTCATCCTCCATCTTAATACTTAACAAATAATTATATTTTTTTATTAATTTTTCATCTGTCCCTGTTAATATCTGATCTAATTATGTCAATTCTTTACAGTGGACTAGTGATTTGGGAATAGGGGATTTAGCCATTACACTCCTGTCATGGACAGATCACTTTCTCCTTCGGCTAGACTTTCCAACCGCTGCACTCCACCGCGGGGAGGTGGAACCAGAGACTCCTAGATGGTTCCGCCCCAGGCGCCTGATGGACCCGGAGAGGTTCCTGATGGAGCTTGGGCCAATGCCTGTGTCCCTGACCCGCGACTCGACTGAGGACCTAGTGGCCACATGGAACAGTGCGACTGCTGGGGCCCTGGACCGAGTCGTGCCCTTGCGGCCTCTCACATGGCACCGATCCACCCTGGCCCCTTGGTTTTCGGAGGAGCTGAGGGTGATGAAGTGCCATAAGAGACACCTAGAGAGCATCTGGAGATCCACTCGCTCCCAATCGGACCGAACACGTGTTAGGTCCCATTTGAGGACCTACATCGTGGCAATGAGAGCAGCAAGACATAATTATCTGGCCGCTCTTGTTGCATCTGCAGATAACCGCCCTGCCGCCCTGTTTAGGGTGACCCGCTCCCTCCTTCAACAGAGGCAGCGGGAAGCTCCTTTACAGGGTCATGCAGAGGAATTTGGACAGTATTTGCAGGATAAAATCACTCAGATCCGGGACGAGCTGGCCTCCAGTGAAGTTAGTCTGGACGGACGGACGGAGGCAGGTCTTGAGACCGTTTTATGGGAAGAGTTCGACCCTGTGGCTCCAGATGACATGGACAGGTTGCTGGGGCACTTGAAAGCCACCACATGTTTATTGGACCCATGTCCCTCCTGGCTGGTACTGGCCTCCCGGGAGGTTACACGAGGCTGGCTCCAGGAAATAGTGAATGCTTCCTTGAGTGAGGGGTTCTTACCGGCCACCTTGAAAGAGGTGGTGGAGAGACCCCTCCTCAAGAAGCCTTCCCTGGACCCAGCGGTGTTGTTTAAATATCATCCGGTCTTCAACCTTCCCTTCCTTGCGAAGGTTGTTGAGAGTGTGGTGGCATATCAGTTTCCCCGGCACCTGGAGGAAACTGTCTATCTAGACCCACGGTTCATCCATGGTTTTGGGGTAGAGTACCATCAGTACGCTGATGACATCCAGCTGTACATCTCTACCCCTAACCACCCCAACAATGCCATTGATGTGATGTCCCAGTGTTTGAAGGCCGTGCAGATCTGGATGGGGAGGAACAGGCTCCAACTCAACCCGTCCATGACCGAGTGGCTGTGATTTCCGGTGTCCTGATATAGTCAGCTGGTTCCATCGCTGGCTATCGGAGGCGAGTCATTAGGGCTCGCAACTTGGGTGTCCTCCTGGACTCGTGGCTGTACTTGGATGACCATGTGACGGCCATGGCCAGGGGGGCTTTTTATCAGGTTCGCTTGATACACCAGTTGTGCCCCTTTCTAGATCGGGACTCCTTTCGCATAGTCACTCAAGCTCTGTGACATCCCGCCTAGACTACTGCAATGCTCTCTACATGGGGCTCCCCTTGGGGTGCACCTGGAGGCTCCAACTAGTACAGAATGCAGCTGCGCAGGGGATCCTGGGAGTTTCTCGATACTCCCATATAACACCTCTCCTGTGTGAGTTGCACTGGTTGCCTGTGGCCTTCCGGGTGCACTTCAAGATACTGATAACCATCTTTAAAGCACTCCATGGCCCGGGACCTGCGTATTTGCGAGACCGCCTCCTACCACATACCTCCCTCCGTCCTGTCCACTCGCACAGGGAGGGCCTCCTCAGGGTGCCGTCTGCCAGCCAATGCTGGCTGGCGACCCCCAGGGGAAGGGCCTTCTCTGTGGCAGGTCTGGCTCTCTGGAATGACTTACCCCCCAACATTCGTACCATCACGGACCTGCGCCTCTTCCGCCGGGAACTTAAAACTCACTTTTTCCATCTCGCCGGCCTGGCTTAGATTTTAAACAACAAATTGTTAGGGATTTTAGTAAGGGATTTTAGATGGGTTTTAAAGATGCTTTTAGCACGGGTTTAAATTTAATATATTTTTATTGTATTTATATTGTATTTTTGTATTGTTTTTAATATTTACCTATGTACCGCCCTGAGTCCCTTCGGGGAGTTAGGGTGGTATACAAATCCAAGAATAAATAAATTAAAAAATAATAGAAATCTACATTTTAACATCCTTTTCATATCTGGCACATATGGCAACTATGTTATCTCAATTCCTTGCTCATTCAGTTCCTGTTTAGTTCTAAGTTCCCCCTTTTCATTTAAAATATCCTTATATCTATTAACATTCTCTATACCAATAATATTTGGGTAAATCAGTGCCTCCATTGTGGAGAGCCAGACCAGCATTTTCAGATAATATTGTTCTTTAATTTTCTCCCATACTAATAATAATACATAATACATTATGTATAATAATAATAATACATTCCTAACATAGTGTATTTGGAAATCACTACCATATTTTTGTATAAGATGCACTGGAGTATAAGACGCACCAAGATTTTGAAGAGGCAAATTTTTTTAAAAGGTCAAAACCTTTTTGCATAGGTTCCCAAAACCACTCTGCATACCTTCCCAAAACGGCCCATTTTTCACAAAAACATGCCCATTTTTTTTGTCAAAAAAGGGCATGCATAGTGTTTAGGAGGCTTATGGAATGCTCCTGGAGGCTGGGAGGCAAAAATATGGCCTGTTTTTCACTCATTTTTACCCTCCCGAGCCCCCAGGAAGCCTCATAAAGGCTATGCATGGCCATTTTTGCAACGTTTTGGAGGCCAAAAATTCTGTATTCAGTGTATACAATGCACCCAGATTTTCACCCTCTTTTTTGAGGGAAAAAGGTGAATCTTATACTCTGAAAAATATGGTATGTATTTTGTTTCTTCCATACCATAAAAAAGAATGCCAATGTAATGCAAGATCATGTCCCTCGAAGATCAATAGTCTTTTGTTCCTCAAGCCAATGCATTCTTTCACCCAAGTAACTATCAAAGCCTTGTAGTAAAATCTTAATAGTCACATACTTAGAAGTGCCTTGATGAGAATCTGGAAGAAGCACTGATCTAAGTGGGATTATAAGATTCTGCTTTGGCTGGATCTTGCTGATACCATGTGGAATACAAATATTAAGTCACTCGGGGTTTTTTTATACAAAGATGTGCTTTTTGCTGAAAGGGGCAGATGGCAGCTGAAGACTTTGGATACACTGTTGGCAGAAGGGTTTAATTTAACTTGGCTACAGTATAACCAATTACAGATGAGATGGAAAGAAGATCAAAAAACTGGTTTAATGGAACATGAAATAGAACTCGTCAGACAAAGGACACAGGCCCAATGCATATTAAGAGAGTTTATAATGTCTCGCTAGAAAGGGATTCAGAAACTGAATTGGTTAAATATTGTATGATTAAATGGGCCCAGAATTTTACTGAACCAGTTATGATGGATACGTGGGGAAAAATATGGGTTCAGAATGTTAAATTTACACAGTCACAGAATTTGCGGGAGAATTTTTATAAAATGTTTTACAGATGGCATCTAGATCCTAAGAAATTATCATGTATGTACCCTAATGTTCAACCAAAATGTTGGAGATGTGAGTGTTTAGATGCTACATATTATCATATATGGTGGACTTGCAAGAAAGTTAAGGCTTTCTGAATAAAAATTTGGTGGGTTATGCAAAATGTTTTGAAGAAAAAAATACAATTTACTCCACAACTGTTTTTATTGGGTATAGTTAGGGATTTTACACTGGGGGAAACAAAATTGATTCTGTATATGGTGACAGCAGCTAGACTGCTGGTTGCCCAGCACTGGAAGAAAGATGTTTTGCCTACTATAGACCAATGGACGCAGAAGATGGCTGGATTTGCTGAAATGGCGAAAATTTCAGCTTTTTTAAAGGACCAGATGCAAGAGACTTATACACAGGAGTGGAAAAAGTGGATTGATTATATACAAAACAAATATCAGACTAGAAAATATTGTGTAGCTTTTAGCTGATGGAGATTAGATGAATAAGGTAGTCAGCAGGGGGTAGAATATGAAGGGAATGAATAACATATATTGTGTTTGGAATCACTAGGGTTGCATATAGCGGAAGTCACAGGGTTGGGGGGGGGGAAGGGGAGGTTGGGGAGGGTTAGGGAGGATATGGGAGGGAATTGTACTGATACTTGATTTATGTATTCCAGGTTGAAAGAGGGGGGGGAAGGGTATAATATCTGGTCCTGATTATGTAGTTTATGTTCGGGGAGGGGGGTAAAGGGATATAATATTTGTACCTGATTTATGTTTCTTTACGCTGGGGGAAGGGGTGGGGGTAAAAAAGAAGGGGAAAAATTTGTTGGTGAAAAACTTTTTCAATAAAAAGCCTTGTAGTAAAATCTCAATTTGGTAACCCCAAACCACCTCTATTTTTAGAATCTTTTCAAACACAACCTTATTTTTTTCTCTTGCCAAATATATTTTAATATTGACTTATTTAATTCTTCAAAATATTTTTCCCAATTTTATTGGTATTGTTTGAAATAAATATAGTAATCTTTGCAAAATATTCATTTTTATAGTGGCTACTTTTCCCAGCAATGATAATTGTATATTTTTCTACTTCTCCAAATCCATTTGAATTTGTTGTGCCAGTTTATAATAATTATCTTCTTTAATCGTTACTCACCTTGCCATTAATTGAATTCCTAAATGTTTTACTTTCTTGACTATCTATATACCTATTTTCCTCGTTAGTTCTTTTTTCTGTATGTCTGTAACATTTTAAACTGTTATTTTGATTTTTTTCTTTATTTTTTTCCAGCAACTTCACCATATTCTTCTTTTATTATTATTATTATTATTTGTTATTGTACAATTTTCTTGGGTTGTAAATGCAATTTTTATATTCACAATAACAGTGTACTGTCTGTGTACAATCTCTTTTAAGTACAGATAGTAAATCTTATACACAATAGTTATGACTATTGTTCTCAGATCCTATTTGACATTATCTTCACTTATCCTTATAAAAATGTGTTAGTTTTAGTTTAGTTTGCTCTATAATTAATTGATAATATCAAACATTATAGACTTCATATAGAGATTGCATTTAAAGTCATTATCTTCCAAATAATATTTACTTAACTTAATTATTCAATATTCATTATTGAATTATAGAAATTATTTCATCTTTGTTTACATATACACATTTCTGACTTCTGCTTCTATTTTCTAATCATTAATAAAATAATTTCCAAGTTAAACAAGTAATATTTTCCCCATTTCTAGTTTCTATCTTTATACTAGTTCTTAATAGAACAACTCCTGTATTAAACAGTATTCTATGTTTATCCCTCATCTCTTGCCTGTTTTCGTATCTCCACTCTTACTGACTTCTTGGCACATCTCCCATTCTCCTCCCTTGGGGTCTTGTATTTTCTTGTCTCATTCGTGTTTGATCAAAGTATTTCTTCTATTTCTGCTGCTTGTTTATTATTTTGAGCCTTCAGTACTCCTTTCAATAATCTTTTTCTAACTTCAGGGGTGTTTTTCTGTGTTTTTGATCTCTTGAAATGTAATTTATCTTTTCTATTTCATCATTTACTAATTCTTCTTTTTTTATCTTTTGGTATCATTTGTTGTCATTCCTCCCTGTCCTTTCCTCTGTCCTTTCTATTTTCTGCTCTACTTCCTGTGTTTCATGAGCATTATTCAATGTCATCTGCTCATATATTTCGGTCTCACAACTACATCATGTATCAATTTTTTTTTACCTCTCTATGGTTCCTTGTCATCATTTCCTTCGTACCTTGGAGCATTGATCGTATTTCTTTTAATAATACACTTATTTCCTCCTGCCCCATTTTGCCTTATTTTAACAAATCTAACAATTTACTCAATAATCTATCAGTCCCACTATCCGAATTATTCATCACACCAATATAGCCAATATTAGAGCAGTTCACACAATCACTCCATTAAATAGTCTTTTAACAATTTTCACTTTGTTTCAAATCTCCAAGCTGTTTCACACTCTCACACTGTTCACAATATTTATAATCCTAAAGGTTCTGAAAGTTGGATGTTTTCACAGTCTGTCTCCAAGCACAAAATATAATCAGTTTGTAGGTGGTTTTTTTTTTTGTATATTCCAGCTAATCTGCCCAAGATATAACACCATTCACTTCTTCGACTTTCTTCAGCTCTAAGTTGCCTTCCCAGGCAGTAGGTGTCACTGTTACTTTTTTCTCTCTGCTTTTGCTATAAATAAAATGTCTCCAAAATATTTTCCAATAATTTTCCAAAGTCTTTCAAATCAAGATGATAATAAAAATACAATCCAGAATTTTGAAATGATTTAGGTTGCTAAAAATTAGCCAAACCAGTCTATCCTTTATCTTTAAGATTACTTGTCTACAATTTCTTTTCTTTCTTTTCCAAAACGGACAGTAGTTCCAGATCTTAATTGCCACTATTTATCTCTGTTGAGTCCCACTTTCCAAAGGGGGGTGTTTTACGGAAAATTCCATGGCACAAATTAGAAAAGTTATTACCCAGACTAAACACAGTTTCAAGATCTTTTCTTTGTTCTCTTCTGTTTCAGCTGCCATGACTTCAGGACAGCCATAATGGCCATCTTCTCTTCCGCCAGTTTAAGGGGCTTTCTTTTGGTCAAACGAGGAGTCTGCGCTCTCCTTGTGAACACAGAATTATTCCCTCTATCTTTTTAAAAAAAATAATCTTTATTAATATAAATATAAAAGTTAAACATTTAACAAGTATAGGGTAGGGGGTATTGGAGAGGACGTACAAGGATAAAGAGGGGGGGTGAGGAGGAAGGATGGGGATAGAGGAGACAAACTGGGGATATATCTACTCCCCTGATTTAAGAAGTATATTTGTCCCAGTCTAACATCTTTAATTGGGTTTTAGGGGATTGTAGCGTAATTTTAATAGGGGATTTTAGCGCAGGGATAATTTTGTTTAATTCTTATTTTATCTATTTACCTATTTATGTATTTTATATTAGTATTTTTAATTTCCCTGTGCACCGCTCCGAGTCCCTTTGGGGAGAGGAGGCGGTTTATAAATAAATTATTATTATTATTATTATTATTATTATTATTATTATTATTATTATTATTATTATTATTATTATTATTATTATTATTATTATTATTATTATTATTATTATTTGTTATTTATAATCATATTTGGATGCTTACATTTGAATCTATAACATTGACTTAAATATAGTATTGTCTTATAACTCCTTATATCTATTTCGCTATTATTCTATCTAATTGGTTTCTTTGTTATCCGCCATTCTCTTACCATACCATCTGTACCATTTCTCCCAGGATTGGGCATAGATTGAGGTTGACTTGTTCTTTAAGATATATGTTAATTTATCTGATTCCGCACAGCTGAAGATTTTAGATATAATTAAGCTTTCAGTTGGTGGGTTGTTATTTTTCCACTGTTGTGCAATGGCCATTCTGGTCGCTGTTGTAATGTGTGTAAAGAGGTACCAGTCTTGATTTGGAATTTCTTGTGACTTGATACCGAGCAAGTATAGCTCAGGTTTAAGGGGGAAATTAGTGCCTGTTATTTCCATGAGCCAATTTTGTATTTTTTTCCAAAGTAGTACGGAAATTGGGCAGGTTCACCATTGGTGAAAAAAGGTGCCCCTAACTGTTTTGCATTTCCAGCACCTGTCCGATGAGTTCGGGAACATGTGGGCAATTCTAGCTGGTGGTAAATACCATCTGTAAAGCATTTTATATAAATTCTCCTTAAAGGAGGATGACAGGGTCATTTTCATGGACTTATTCCAAATGTTTTGCCATTTTTCAAGATTGATGTTCTTACCTATATTCCTTCCCCAGGTGATCATAGTGCCTTTAATTATTTCTTCGCCTATGTACCTTTGTAGTAATAATTTATAAGTCTTAGAAATGAATTTGGTTGGTGAGTCCCATAGAACCTTATCTATATCTTGGTTTGTTGAGTATATTCCGGGTTCGTGTTTGTCCTTAGTAAATTTAGATACTGCCTGATTATGTGGCCACCAGTCTATCTCCCAACCCCTTAGCTGTAGATCTGTCCTTGTTCTCATATTGCCCCCTTCATTTTATTAAGTCTCCGTATGTTATATTTCTCTTGGGATTATGGACGGTTGGGTAGGTTGCAGCTTCAATTGGGGCTAGCCACCTTGGAATTTGAGTGTAAAATTGTTGCCTAATCTTTTGCCAAGTCGTAAAAAGAGTTGCCCTCGTGTAGTGAGTGGTAAAGCTTTGGGGTTGTCTATTGTTCCTGGGCCAGAGTGACGAGTGCCAGCCCTGAAGCAAATCATGTCCTTCTATGGATAATATTCGTCCTCTTATTAGGGTAATCCAATCTTTAACCCAGATCAAAATTGAGGCATGATGATAAAGTTCCCAATTTGGGAGTCCCAAGCCTCCTCTTAATTTGTGTTCCTGGAGCATTTTCTTTTTTATGCGTGCTTTTTTTCCTTGCCATACAAATTTCAATGAGATGTGGTCTAGCTTTTGGAATAATTCTTTATTTAATTTTGTGGGAGCTGTTTGGAATAAGTATATCCATTTTGGGAGGATGTATGCTTTTATAGCAGCTATCCTCCCTAACAGTGATAGCGGAATTTTGTTCCAATTTTCCAGTTGTTTTGTCATTTCGCCTATTAGTTTATGATAATTTAGTTCTTTAATTGCAGAGCATCTATTAGTTAGCCAAATTCCCAAATATTTAACTTTTTTGACAATTTCAATTTCCAGTAGTTTCTGTATTTGTTCTTTTTGTTGCCCTGTCATATTTTTTGTCAACATATTAGTTTTTTGTTTATTAATTTTTAATCCGGCCACCTCTCCGTATTCTTCTATTGTTGAAATTAACCTTGGTCCTGAAATCAGGGGTTCTTCCATCACAAAGACCAGGTCATCTGCAAATGCCTTGTATTCTTCCCCTCTAGTTTGCAGACCTTTAATATTTTTTTCTTGCCTAATATTATTTAGAAGGGGTTCCAGTGTCAAGATGAATAAAAGTGGCGATAGCGGGCATCCTTGTCCAGTACCTCTATGTATTGGGATCCAATTTGATAGTGCCTTATTGAGTAACAGTCTTGCTGATTGTGTTGTATATATAGCCTGAACTGCTTTAGTGAATTTAGGGCCGAATTCCATAATTTGTAATTGTTGTATGATGAATTCCCAATTAACCCTATCAAATGCTTTTTGTGTGTCTAGGAAAATTATACTCATTTCTTTATTTACATATACATTATATACATCCAAGATGGCGGCGCGCTTAGGCGCAGCGGCTTTGAGCTCCTGGTGTCACAGCAGACTTTTCCATCAAAAACTCGCTTTGAACCTACTGTGAATTATTGAGAAACAAACATATCAACTGGTTGTGACACATCAGTTAAAGAAAGAAAGGATTACTCGGATTTTTTTAGGACAAGTAAGAAAAACAAGTTTCAGGCAGAGAAATCCTCAAGATGACGCCTAGATCTGGGTAGTGGAGAATTTTTAAAACCTAGGTTGTATCATAAACAAAGCCTTGATGAAACAATGATCGCAGATTCTTCACGAAGTTTATGTTCTGTAACAGTGGCACCATCATTATCTCTTGGGAATATACAAGGGCAACTGCAAGAATTGAAAT
>CM077643.1:220167229-220354729 GCA_039707465.1 Rhabdophis nuchalis
GACAAATATACTTTATCCCCCATTCTAAATTCCCTTTGGGTGAGTCTCTTTCTGATCTGCTTGCCTTTTTTGACTTTCCCTAGCTTTATTTAGCGCTTGGTCACATCTCTTACTAAGGCCCTTCTTCTCTGATTGGTCAGTTTGACCAGGTGACCAGCTTTTAGAAGAGTCCTGGTTGCACCAAACATCTTCCACTTGAGAATTATGGAGGCCATTGTACTCTTAGGAATCTTCAGTGCAACATAATTTTTTGTAGCCTACCCCAGACCTGTGCCTTGCAATAATCCTGCCTCTGAACTTTGCAGGCAGTTTCTTTGACTTCATGACCTTTGCTCTGCTACAGTATGTCTTGTCAGTTGTTACACCTTCTATAGTGAGGTGTGTGCCTTTCCAAATCATGTCCAATCAATTTAATTTACCACAGGCTGATTCCATTCAAGGTGTAGAAACATGTCAGCAACAATCAAGACAAATGGGAGGCACTAGAACAGGGGTGTCTAACTCACATTGTCCCAGTAGTGTCACGTGACATATTGGGGCTTCCCCCCGCTTCGCTAAACCAAGCATGGGTGTGGGCAGTGCGTGATGCATCCAGCCTGCGGGCAGGGAGTTGACAGCTCTGCACTAAAGCTAAATTTCACATGTTGTTACATAGGACCTTTCCAAATACTTATGCTAATGTGATATTTCAGTTTTTTCTTTTTAATATATTTACAGACATTTCTAAAATTCTGTTTTCACTTTGTCATTATAGGGTACTGAGTGTAGACTAATGAGAAAAAAATAAATTTCAACAATTGTAGAATCAGGCTAATAATAATAATAATAATAATAATTTTAATTTATATCCCGCTCTCTCTCCCCAAGGGGACTCGAGGCGGGGCACAGGCAATTAAAAATACAAATAAAGCACAAGCAAATACAAAATACAGAGTTAAAAATAGATTAAATAGATCCTGCGCTAAAAACCATAAACTAACTAAAAATTACCCCTAAAAAACCCTAACCTAAAAAGAGACTACCCAAGGCCGGCCAGACGAAAAAAGTGCGTCTTTAATTTTAAGCGGAAGGAGCGGAGGTCCGTGGTTGTCCTGATATCGGGGGGAAGGTTGATGATTTTGTTAGGCTGCAGCATAACAAAATCAACAAAAGAGGCTCTGAATACTTTCTGAATGCACTGTACATATGTTCTCTCTCTCTCTCTCTCTCTCTCTCACACACACACACAGCTTATGACATTAAAATTCCACAACATGAAATCCCTGTTTCAATGATACAATTTTTTATTGCAAGCTGCCCAGAATCAGCTGATACAGGCAGCCAACAAACAGGTTAGGCTCTGAACGGATTGCTTTCCAGACCACCTTATACTTGTGGCAACAGTATTGAAGAGATTTTTGTTTCCAAGCAAAATACAATGTACACATTATTATTTTTAGATCCTATGTAGTGTGTAATTCTTGTGATACAATCTACTCACACACACCCCACACTGCTGTATCTGAGATTTGCCTATACAGGCAAATTTGCCTATACAGTTTGTGGCAATTTGAGGTCAAACATTCTTGGATGCTTTAGATCAGGGGTCCCCAACCTTTTGGGCACCAGGGACTGGTTTCATGTAAAAAAAACCGCCTCCAGTGGGTGAGTCGAGTCACGTGGAACCCGAGGCGGGAACCCGCATCTCGTGAGAACGCGACCCGGGGAGAGTGCCTTGCGTGCAACTTGGCGGGAAAGCTGCCAGGGGTCCCGGGTGAATGATCCTTGGCTGGGGCAGGGAAGGATGGGCTGCGTCCCGGGTAGGAGGGCCTGGTAGCCCCTTCCTCCCGTGCAGGGCCGGGTGGTGCCCTGAACCCGCCCAATGCAGGCCGTTGCCCCCGTCCTGCCCCCGGGGAGTGCCCCAGTCAGCCACCAGGATAGCAGAGCATTTGCTACACTTTCCTAAGAGTTGCGCTACTCTCTCCACCGCTCACTCCGGGCCAGGTACTATCAAGCCACAGACCGGCACCAGTCCGCGGCCCGGGGGTTGGGGACCCCTGCTTTAGATCTTTGGAATACACTCCTGCTCGAATTGTGGGAGTTAACTTATTTGCTTTTAAAAAGCCTTTAAGAAATAACTTTTAAAGTCAGATTTCAATTGTTTTTAATGTTGCTTTTAATTGTTTTAATTAGAATGTGTTACTCTGATCTGCTGAGAGATTCAGTAGCCAGTATTTTAGTAACTAAAGAAAAAGCAGAAAGTGCCTTTCACCAGTGATGTTACCAGGACTCGAAGGCTTCCTCTTAAAGAAAAGATAGCTAAAATAATTCTGCAAGATATTTTGGTTTCTAATACTGCTTCTTAGCAATGACATGAAATAGCCACCATGCAGGTTAAGCATAAAGCTCCTTTACCTCCCCAAATCTCAGATGCAACTTGTCTATCAGAGACCGCCTTTCCCCACCATCCTTAATGAAGTTTTGTGAGTCAAGCATTGGAGAACTTTGCAAACACTTCGACTAGCCACTCAGAATGAAAGGCTGTGCTAGTGGGTCTTCCTTTAGAAATCATTTGTTGAGTGAGAGAAAATGGAATCCAGGAAGAGGGTTATTGAAACTTTGACAAGATGATAGAAGCACATGCTATTTTCTTTTGACAAACATTGGAATATCACCAGAGTTTGCTTGTTCTTTTGGTTTTGAAAAGAACCTTGCTAGCAGTATATTTCTTTATAGGAATATACTGCTAGCAAGGTTTATTTCCCATGTGAACTCTAGCAATGTGTTATGTTTAAAGGAAACACCAGCTGAGCATTTAGGTAGAGCCCCACTTAATGTTTTTCTCTTTGATTTCTTTGTTGCAATGGTTCTGACAGACTTATGGCTGCTATGTGGATGCCATCTTTGCAGAATCATCTGCATACTTCCTTTCTCCAGGTGAAGATCAAAGTAGACTATATAGGAAGTTTCTGAAATATCACCTGCTCACTAGGCAAGGTGGTCAATTCAGGAGATAGCATAGTGCCAGAAATGCATGAGGCAAATAATACTGTAAAGAGAAGAGCCCAAAATGATTTGGGGTTTTCATATGGCCTGTTATCTTAAGTAATTTTTCATCACAGCAAGATACAATCCGTTTTGATTTTTTAAAGAACAATAATGGCACAGTGCCTGTGGAAAATGAAAGAGAGCTTGGCATGGCATAGCAATGATTTGTAAAGCTAGACAGACTCCATGAAGCTTTTCAGAATACACTTCAATTTTTCCAGTACTTAAAGAGGAACAAGTATATGGTAGTTTTTGAAGTGCATATTTTACAATAGACGCTGGCTGAGCACATTATAATTTGCTAGCAGAAGTTCCAAAATACTAGTACTTTCAATAATGAGACGAGAAACCCTAATATGAGAAGATTTCTGTATTGTGTTTAATGAAAAGCAAAAAAATGTGCTAATTTGTAAGTACTGTTGTGGTGAGAGCCTTGGAGGCAGTTGAAACACCTTAGTGAATTATGAAGGATTAAGGAAAGGTGACATTTGCTACTAGCAGAAAAGTCAATTATAAATTTTCCACTCTTTATAAACTTCCCAATGCAAGATGAACATTAATAGAACAGTCAGTTTCACTTTGTATTAGAGAGTTTTGTATTTGTATGAGAAAAAAAGATATATTTGGTGTTCTTAATGGGCATTTAAACAATGAGTCCACTCAGGAGTCTGTGAAGGGGATGCTCAAGCCTGCGATTCATTGGGCTTTGAGATGCTCAACTGAAGTCTTGAGTGGCTCACAAAGGATGACTGTTGGGAAAGAGGACAAGGCTGTGTCCTGCTTATTGATGCAGGATTTCTCTGTCTCGTTCAAGAGAGATCACATTAAAACTAAAATTCCAAGATGGAAGTCATCTGCATACTGAACTCAAAAGCTGCTTTGAAAAGCTGTGAGCTATAATGCGTCCTTATTGTTAACCTTGATCTAAGGAACAAAAGGAATGGGACATGTATTAAAACTTCATTTCTCTACTGTAATAAGGCAACCACTATTACACAAGTAGACCAGACACTAATTTCACTCAGCCACAAAACAACTCCAGGTGCAAATACAGTACTCATGCTTGTCCATCCAACCAGTAAGTATAGAGCAGCGGTGTTAAACTCATGTTGCACAGCAGTGTCATGTGATGTATCAGGACCCCCTCCCTTCACTAAAATGGGGGTGGGCATGGCCAGTGTATGGCGCATCTAGCCCCCGGGCCAGGAGTTTAACAGCTCTGGTATAGAGTATTTGCTTGGCCTATTACTAGCAAACCCCTATCCCGAGCCATCTCTGGAGGGCTCGGGATAGGGGTTGCTCCTCTATCCTGGTCCTGTTAGATCTCTCATGGTATCCTATTGCACCGGCTGGAGGGGTTGGGATTGGAGGGAACCGTACTTCGGTGGTTCTCCTCCTACCTCTCCGACCGGTCGCAATTTGTGTTGGCAGGGGGGGCAGAGGTCGACTTTGAGGCCCCTCACTTGTGGGGTGCCGCAGGGGTCGGACCTCTCACCTCTCCTGTTTAACATCTACATGAAGCCGCTGGGTGAGATCATCCATAGTTTTGGGGTAGAGTTCCATCTGTACGTGGATGACACCCAGTTGTACATCTCTATCCTTAACCACCCCAACGATGCCGTTGAAATGATGTCCCGGTGTCTGGAGGCTGTGCGAGTCTGGATGGGGAGAAACGGGCTACGACTCAACCAGCCCAAGACCAAGTGTCTGTGGTTTCTGGCGCCATGACAGTTGGTTCCATCTCTGGCTATCGGGGGCGAGTCATTAGCCCCCACAGAAAGGGCTCGCAACTTGGGCGTCCTCCTGGACTCTCGGCTGTCCTTGGATGACCATGTGACAGCCGTAGCCAGGGGGGCCTTTTATCAGGTTTGCGCCCCTTTCTGGATCGTGATGCCCTGCGCACGGTCACGCAAGCTCTTGTCATTTCCCGCCTAGACTACTGCAATGCTCTCTACATGGGGCTTCCCTTGAGGTGCACCCGGAGGCTCCAGTTACTGCAGAATGCGGCCACGCAGGGGATCTTGGGAGCACCAAGACACTCCCACATAACACCTCTCCTGCACGAGCTGCACTGGCTGCCTGTGGCCTTCCGGGTGCGCTTCAAGGTCTTGGTGACCATCTTTAAAGCGCTCCATGGCATGGCTCCTGGTTATTTGCAGAACCGCTTCCTGCCACATACCTCCATCCGACCTGTCCACTCCCACAGGGAGGGCCTCCTCAGGTTGCCGTCTGCTGGACAATGCTGGCTGGCGACTCCCAGGGGAAGGGCCTTCTCTGTGGCAGGTCCAGCCCTCTGGAATGACCTGCCCCCCGACCTTCGTACTATCATGGACCTTCGCCTCTTCCGTCGAGCATTAAAGACCTACTTTTTTCCTGCAGCTGGCCTGGCATAGTTTGTTTTTACTATTGCTTGTTTTTACCATCGTTTTAATAGGGTTTCTTAATATTTTAGCACAGGTTAAATTTGTTTAATTTAGTTTTAAATTTATTTATTGATTGTATTATATGTATTTTATCTTTTTTATTTTTTATTATCCCTGTGCACAGCCCTGAGTCCCAACGGGAGAGAGGGCAGTATACAAATTAAATTAATAAATAATAAATAAATAGAGGTCATCCACCATTTCTTGAGACCATGAACAAATGACATTTTCCTATCCCGCAATTCCAAATGCACCACACTCATGTTTTTCAGTTTCAATTCAAAACTGTTTCAACCAGAATAGTCCTTAAATCAAGAAGTTACCAAGAAGGCATTTTTAAATGCTGGAAGCTTATTACCCTTGAAGCTTATTCTGGTTTTATAATTGTTTATAATTGGTTTACAACCAAAACGACATCTGAGTAGCAATACTGAAATTTAAGTGGAGAGTGCCACCTGCTGACGAAAGAGAAAACTACACCATATGAAACACTGTGAAAATATCTATTGGATTATTTTTAGCTACCCTAAATATAAAAATGAGGAACTACTCAACTGAAGGGACACTTGAATATAATGCTAGAAGATTGAACTTGCAAAAGGGATGCAAAACAAGCTGGACTTCACACAAAATGGGCCCTGCAACAAGCAGGAACCTCACACAGTCACAGAGAGCTCAAAAATCAACTATCACACTTTACACAATATTAACACAAAAGCTACACAACTGACTCACACACAATGCAGAAGCAGCTGGACTTCACACAAAATGGCCCCTGCAACAAGTAGGAATCTCACAGTCAGTTAGGGCTAATAGGTAATAAAAATGCTTTAAAAAAAAGAAAAAAAAGGTTCTGACATCCTCCAGCACCACTGATTGTCAAACAGCTGATAGTCAGAACCTTTTTAAAAAAACCTTTTAAAGCATTTTTTTTACTACCAGTTGGGCCAGTGGTGGGCAAACTCATTAGTCAACAGAGCCAAATATCAACAATACCACGATTGAAATTTCTTTTGAGAGCCGGAAGGTGTGGCCTGTTTTGTGGGAGTGGCTCAGCGGTCATGTGACTGGGTGGGCGTGGCCAACTTGGAAAATGTGAAACTCACTTAACAATGGTCTTGGTTAGCAACCAAACCTAGGCTCAATTGTGGTCATAAGTTCTTTCTTTTTTCTTTCTTTCTTTCTTTCTCTTTCTTCCTCTCTCTTTCTCCATTTCTCTCTCTCTTTCTCCATTTCTCTCTCTCTCTTTCTGTCTCTCTTTCTCTCTCTTTCTCTCTCTCTTTCTTTCCTTCTTTCTTTCTGTCTCTTTCTCTCTCTCTTTCTCTCTTTCTTTCTCTATCTGCTTCGTCTGCCCATCTCTGTCACTCTGTGTGTGTGTGTGTGTATCTGTCTCGCATTCAAGCACTTAATCACTCATTCTGTGTCTCTATCTTTCTCTCCCTCCCTCCCTCTCTTTGTCTCTCTCTGTCTCTGTGTGTGTCTGTCACTCTCTGATTCCCCCCTCCCTCGTCTCTCTCTGTGTCTGTGCCGCTCTCTGTCTGTCTGTCTGCCCCCCGCCCCCCCGCAGAGCCTCCTCAGCCCAGCCCACCACGGTTACTCACTCGCTCGCCTTAGCCTGGCCCGCCCGGCTCCTGCCGCGTTTGCTCGCCCACTCAGGGTACTTCCAGGGCTCGGTGTGGGGTGGGGAAGGAACGGCGACCCTCTGGACGCTGGTTCCCTCTGCACCCCCTGGAAGTAGCACGAGCGGGCGGGTGGCCGGGAGAGCCAGCTGAATTCCGTGCCCGCGGAGCCTCCGCACCCCCTGGAAGTAGCCTGGCTCGCCTGCCTCCCGCCCGTTCCGTGTGGGGTGGGGAAGGCCTTCTCACCCCTGGAAGTAGCACGAGCGGGCGGGCGGCTGGGCGAGCAAGCTGAATTCTGTGCCCGCGGAGCCTCCGCACCCCCTGGAAGTAGCCTGGCTCGCCCGGCCGCCCACCCATTCCATGTGGGGTGGGGAAGGCCTTCTCACCCCTGGAAGTAGAACGAGCGGGCGGGCGGCTGGGCGAGCCAGGCTACTTCCAGGGGATGCGGAGGCTCCGTGGGCATGAAATTCAGCTGGCTCGCCCGGCCGTCGTGGCTCTACATAATGATAACTCCCCTCTGATGAGAAATTTCGACAGATTTATGTTTGCCCTCAGAAGGCGATTCAAAGACACTCACATAGAATGGAAGGCCCGCTATGAAATGAGGACATTACGCCAGAATAATCAGCCAGTCCAAGAATATTCCCAGCGTTTTCGGGAATTATCTGTTTACATGAGGGGTTGGAGTGAGGCCGCTCTTATCGACATTTTCATTGAGGGCTTACACCCTGATCTATATCACAGTTGTATCAACAGGCACAACCCGCAAACGCTCGAAGGTTGGTACGACTTGGCTACTGATATGGAACTTGATTTAATCAGACATGCTGATATTCATTCCACTCATAGAGGTTTTAAAGCCCCCCATTTTCTACACCCCGACGTGAAAGCATAAAAGAAGGGACCGGGGGACCCCGCAACGGACCCCGCAGTACAGCTTGTTTTAAATGCGGGAAGGAGGGGCATTGGGCGAATGCTTGCAGAATGGGATCGAAGCCCCGCCCTAGGCCATCTCCTGAGATGAATAAAGGCACCAGAAAGACTGACCCACGTACCAGGCCAGCATGTCTGGGATGGAGCCACTGGACCTTACTACCAACTACTATGAACCGGACCACGATCCGAATGACTGGGAGAAGGGGGCCGCCTTCAACGAGGAATCGGACAAGCATTGGGTGAGTTCCCGGTCAGGCCCCATGACTATTCCCCTAAAATTAAAAACGCCCTCTAGTGGACATTTCTCAGATTTACTAGCCCTTTTGGATTCTGGATGTTCACGATGCCTTATATATTTTGGGATTAACATGGCTGCGGAAATGGAACCCTGTCATAGATTGGAAAGAGGGTTGGATACGTATCCCCTTAAATACACCACCCCTCCCCCTAGATGCGACTCCGGCTGCACAGACCCCCAACCCAAATGGCAATGTATCAACTGACCAAATGGCAACAGTTTTAGAACAGATACCAGGGGAAGAGAAGATTCCTTCAGAATATTTGGGTTTGAAGGACATTTTTAGTGAGAAATCTTCTGACAAACTTCCGCCCCACTGCTCCACAGACTGCACCATTGATTTCCTCCCTGGGGTGCAACTACCTAAACCGCGCATTTATTCCATGACACCAGGAGAAATGGTGGAATTGCACAAGTTCATTGACAAAAACTTACCAAGAGGGTTTATTGAACCTGCTAGACCTCGGGTAGCGGCTCCTGTTATGTTCAGGGAGAAGAAAGACGGCCAACTTCGCCTGGTGGTTGACTACAGGAACTTGAACATGATCTGCGCTGAAAATGTCTACCCCCTCCCCCTCATGAAAGATATGCTTGCCAATCTAGCGAGAGGAATTTTTTTTACAAAACTGGATATCAGAGAAGCTTACTATAGGATTAGGATTAAAGAAGGTGATGAATGGAAAACAGCTTTTAATTGCCCGTTAGGTTGTTTCCAATTTAAAATTCTACCATTTGGTTTACAAGGTGCACCAGCAGTTTTCATGCAACTGATAAACAAGGTCTTACATCAGCACCTGTACAAAGGCGTTATCGTATATCTTGATGATATCCTTATTTACACGGAAACATGTGAAGAACGTGTAAAGCTTGTCCGCTCTGTTTTGCACAAACTGAGGGCGGCGGTACTATATGCTAAATTCTCAAAGTGTGAATTTCATCAAAGCAAGATTGATTATCTCGGATACCGCATTTCGTCAGGAGGTATTGAGATGGATCCTGCTAAAGTAAAGGCTGTAACTGAGTGGGCCCCGCCTCGCACCTGTAAACATCGCAAAGTTTCTTGGGGTTTGCAAACTTTTACCGCCAATTTATCCCCTCTTTTGCCAGTATTGCTCTACCAATTATGAACTTACTTAAAACAAAGGGTGATGATAAACCACCACCTAATAAACCCCTGAACTGGTCTATGGAATGCCAAGCAGCCTTCGAAAAATTTAAATGCTTATTTGCAGCAGAACCAATTTTGAAACACCCAGACATGGATGCCCCTTTTGTCGTACAAGCTGATGCCAGCGATGTGGCTGTTGGCGCAGTTCTACTCCATTACAACTCCAACGAGGAATTACAACCTTGCGCTTATACCTCTCGTAAACTCTCGGATACGGAAAGAAGATGGGCTATTTGGGAAAAAGAGGCTTTTACAGTACGGTGGGCCCTCATGACTTGGCGGCATTTATTAGAAGGAGCATCCCACCCGTTCGAGGTATGGACTGATCATAAAAATTTGGAATCTCTCCGGACACCTCACAAACTTTCTCCTAAACAAGTCTGGTAGTCTCAATATTTCAGTCGGTTTAATTTTTCCATGAAATATATTCCTGGAGGAAAAAACTTTATGGCGGATGCATTATCACGTCTCCCTCAATACAATTCCTCTAAGCTTACGGTGATCCAGCCTGTCATCCCGGTGTGTGACTTAGCTGCTCCAGTGACCACTCACAGCCATTCTACTCTGCAGACCGAGACCCCTCCCGATTTAATCTCTAAAATTAAAGAGGAACTTCAGGCTGACGATGGTTTGCTGTACATTGTGGAGACCGTACTTTGTGGGATGACTAGCCCTGGATCGGTTCTAAACTTTACATCCCAGCTACACTCCGTACCTTGGTACCCCAGAGGGCGCACGATTCTCATCTAGCCAGTCATTTTGGTTTTGTGAAGACCCTACACTTACTTAAGCATCAATTTTGGTGGCCTTGTATGAAAAAAGATGTGGAGTCTTGCATTGCTAGTTCCCCAGTTTGTGCTGCTTGTAAACGCCCCCCTGGCAAACCTCAAGGTCTCCTCCAGTCTGTAGCGCACCCAGAGTCTCCTTGGAAGGAGATATCTATGGACTTCATTGTGGATCTTCCTAGTAGCCGTGATTTCACTGTCATATGGGTGGTTACTGATCTGTTTTCGAAGCAGGTTCATTTTGTTCCGTGCTCTGGAATCCCATCGGCTAAGGCGCTAGCAAAACTTTTCCTGAATCACATTTATTGGCTACACGGAGTTCCTTGACGTATTATTTCTGATAGAGGAGTTCAGTTCACTTCTCGATTTTGGAAGGAATTCTTGAAGATGATTGGCTCCTCCCAGGGATTAAGCTCCTCCCACCCGCAGACGAACGGAGCTTGTGAGATGGCTAATTCCGTTTTGGAACAATATTTGCAGTGTTTCATTAATTACCAACAAGACGATTGGGCCGACCTGTTAACCCATGCTGAGGTGGCATATAACAATTCCGTTCATAGCAACACCGGTATGACTCCCTTCAAATTGATCTATGGTCAAGACTTTGTGCCTATTCCTGAGTTACCTCACAAGTCTCCTACCGTTCCCTCTCTCTAGGATTGGAGTAATAAGATGTCGTCATTTTGGCCGGTGGCGGGGAAAACGCTGGATGATGCTCACCAATCTCATAAATTGTATGCTGATAAGAAACAAATTGCCCCTCCAGATTATAAAGTTGGTGACCATGTTTACCTCTCTACCAGATTCTTGGAGAGCCCCCAGAAATGTAGGAAATTGGGCCCGAAATATGTTGGACCTTTCCCCATTGTTAAGATCATCAGCTCCGTGTCAGTCAAACTGGATTTACCAAAAACTTATCGTCACCTTTACCAGATTTTCCATGTCCATCTGTTGAAGCCTGAACACACATCTTATCTTCGGCCACCACAATCTAGACCCCCACCACCGTTATTCATTGCTGGTGAACCCCATTACGAAGTGAAAGACATTTTGGATTCTAGAGTGTGGAGAAATAAAGTTCAATACCTAGTGTCATGGAGGGATTTCCCTCCCTCCCAAACCGAGTGGGTGGATAAACACCACGTTCGAGCCCCTAAAGTGCTTAAAAAATTTTATGCTCAATATCCTGACAAGCCTTAACCACTGTTATGTTCCTGTGTGTGTATTTTCTGTTTGTCTCTGTCCCTCTTGGTGTTTTTGTGTGTTTGTGTTTTATTACAGGACTAACGTCGCTTTTCTGGAGGAGGGCTGGATGTCAGCCTTTGCTTTTGCTTGCTTCGGCTGTCATATTGTAATGGGGGGGGCTGGAGTTGCTAGGATACTAAGGGAGCAGGAGAGAGAGATGTAGTCACTGTTTGTTATCACCTCAGCTAATGGTCTGCATTCCATTCTGATGATGCTCCTGGGCAGGGACTGCACCTGATGTCATGGCCGGTTTTGCATTGGACAATATGCTGGGGTCAAAGAGGTGGAGGGTTGGGTTATGCTTTGTTACATATGTTGCGTGCCTAAATGTTTCATTCCTTGCTTGACTTTCGCTGCAGTCTTATTATTTTCAGTAAAAGTAGCCTTAAACTTTCCAAATGAGTTTAAGTGTGTTCTTTCTTGATTTATGATGGAAGCAGTCATGATACCACCTCCTCGCCGCCCTGGCCGATGTTGTTGTTGCTGCGCGTCGCTGTACTTCCTCCCTCGTCGCTTGTTGGTTCCTGTCATTGTCCTCGTCACCGTCTTCAATGCCACCTTCATTGCCGTTTTGTCTTCATCGCCCTGCTGCTTTATCCTCTGTTCTCCATTCCCTGCCGCGTCCTGCCATTTCGCCCTCCTGCCTCCACTTCCTCACCACCTCGTCTCGTCTCCATGCTTTTGCTATCATCTTGCTTCTCATCTGAAGCATTTCAGCTGCTGCCTGAAATGCCCCCCGAGATGTCGGCTGACTCCACCACCAGCACCACTGTCAGCACTGTCATCACTGTCTCATTGTTATGGAGACAGGCTTTGCAGCCCTGGTATGAACAGCCTAATTTGTCATCCTGGCTTGTTGCCTCGGCTTGCTGCTTTTTGCGCAGTGACTTGGTAATGACTGGTGGGGTGGGGCGTCTCATGGTCTGTCATGGCTTCAATTGCCCCCATTATGGGTGGCCCTATTTATTATTCCATCGTTATGTTGCCATCATTTTACCATTCTATCAATGAAGATAGAGAAGCTTGACTGGTGGTCCTCTCATGCACTCTTTAGCTTTTGTTTCTATGCATCCCAGGGTTAAAATCTTTGACATCAAGGCAGTGCTTTCCCTCCGGTGATAATTTGTTCTTAGGCTATTTATGTACTCTGCAACAGACCTCCTTGCCCTGCGAGAATCCCCTCTCTCACAGGTCTGGCCCTCAATTTTAACAAGGGCCCACCTTCATGACGGATTCTTGAATCTAGAGAGGTGGCAGAAACGGAAGCTGAGGGGTTTCTTAGGGAAATTTCTAATTCAATTTTTAAGGGGTCCCAGGGAGGGGGGAGGGTTAACCGAAACTAGGAAAGTGGGTGAGGGAAATGACCCACTGGGTAACACTTCCAGGCCGGCCCAGGGTCCCGAAGGGGAGGGCGCAGGGTCCGATATTGAGGGGGGAAGAAAGGGTCTGTTTAACAGAGGGCCACACTATCGAGACGGTGTGTGGGAGAGTTAGGTATGGCGGGAGCCGGGGGCCATATCTTGTTATGGGAGGATGCACCCGCTATTTGCGAGCGGTTGCCCGCTCTGGCCCTCATGGCTCCTCCTGCAACCCAGGTGGTCTGGAATCTCAGGGCCAGGGCCCTAGGCTGATGCTATGTAACACCATGTCCGTGGTCAACAAAGCCCCCCTCATCCATGATTTGGTGTTAGAGGGGGAGCCGGACCTGGTGGGTATCACGGAGACCTGGTTGGGCCACGAGCATGGAGTGCCCCTCGTGGAGATGTGCCCACCAGGCTACTGGGCATTCCATCAGCTATGGGCCTAGGGTAGGTTATCATAAAGGAAGGTCAAGATCCAAGGGAGACCGCTGTGCCGCAGACAGCCGGCTGTAAGTCCCTATGTGTGAAGTGGGGCCGTGGGGGGCAGTTGGGCTTGCTGATTGTGTATCTGGCTCCCCGCTACGTATCAGCAGCCCTACCTGAGCTTCTCGATGTGATAGCTGAGGTGGCAGTTGGTACCCCCAGGCTGTTAGTCATGGGGGATTTCAACCTGCCATCGGTAGGCAAAACATCCGAGATGGCTCGGGAGTTCATGGCCTCCATGATGGCCATGGACCTGATCCAGCTAGTTCATGACCCCACTCACACTGGGGGACACATACTGGACCTAGTTTTTGTCTCCGGCCAGTTGATGAGTGATCTTGGGTTAGGGGAATTAGTCATCGAACCCCTGTAATGGTCAGATCACTTTCTCCTTCGGCTTGACTTTCCAACCACTACACCCCACTGCGGGGAGGCAGAACCAGAAATATCGAGATGGTTCTGCCCCAGGCGCCTGATGGACCCAGAGAGGTTCCAGATGGAGCTTGGGACAATACCTGAGACCCTGATCCGCGACTCGACTGAGGACCTAGTGGCCGCCTGGAATAGTGCGGCCGCGGGGGCCCTGGATCAGGTTGTGCCCTTGCGGCCTCTCACTCGGCGCCACTCTACCTTGGCTCCTTGGTTTTCTGAGGAGCTGAGGGCGATGAAGTGCCGAAAGAGATGCCTAGAGAGCGTTTGGAGGTCCACTCACTCTGAATCTGACCGAACACGGGTAAGGCCACATTTGCGGACCTACCTTGTGGCATTAAAAGCGGCGAAACGGGATTATCTCTCCGCTCTTATCGCATCTGCAGATAACCGCCCTGCTGCCCTGTTTAGTGTGACCCGCTCCCTCCTCCCCCAGAGGTCGCGGGAAGCTCTTTTGCAGGGTCGAGCAGAGGAACATTTGGATGTTATCTGCATGATAAAATCGTTCAGATCCAAGACGAGCTGGCCTCCGATTAGGCTAGTCCAGGCGGGCTGACGGGGGCAGGTCTTGAGACCGTTGTTTGGGAAGAGTTCGATCCTGTGACTCCTGATGACAAGGACAGGATACTGGGACAGCTGAATGTCACCACATGTTTATTGGACCCGTATCCCTCCTGGCTAGTACTGGCCTCCCGGGAGGTTACACGAGGCTGGCTCCAGGGAATTGTTAACGCTTCTTTGAGTGAGGGGTTCTTACCGACCGTCTTGAAGGAGGCAGTGGCGAGACCCCTCCTCAAGAAGCCCTCCCTGGACCCAGCTGTATTAGCCAACTATCATCCGGTCTCCAACCTTCACTTTTTGGCGAAGGTTGTTGAGAGTGTGGTGGCACGACAGTTCCCCCAGCACCTGGAGGAAACTGTCTATCTAGATTCGCGCCAGTCCGGTTTCCGGCCTGGGTACAGCACAGAGATGGCATTGGTCGCGTTGGTGGATGATCTCTGGAGGGCCCGGGATAGAGGTTGCTCCTCGATCCTGGTCCTATTAGACCTCTCAGCGGCTTTCGATACCATCGACCATGGTTGCACCGGCTGGAGGGATTGGGGTTGGGAGGCACCATTCTGCGATGATACGCCAATTGCGCCCCTTTCTAGATCGTGGCGCTCTACGCATGGTCACTCAAGCCCTTGTCATCTCCCGTCTGGACTACTGTAATGCTTTCTACATGGGGCTTCCCTTGAGGTGCATCCGGAGGCTCCAGCTAGTTCAGAATGCAGCCGTGCAGAGGATTATGGGAGTCTCAAGACACTCTTATGTAACACCTCTCCTACGCGAGCTGCACTGATTGCCTGTGGCTTTCCGGGTGCGCTTCAAGGTGCTAGTAACCATCTTTAAAGCACTCCATGGCACGGGACCTAGGTACTTGCAGGACCTCCTCCTACCACATACCTCCCTTCGACCTGTCCACTCCCACAGGGTCGGCCTCCTCAGGGTACCGTCGGCCGGACAATGCTGGCTGGCAACCCCCAGGGGGAGGGCCTTCTCTGTGGCAGCCCCCGCCCTCTGGAACGACCTGCCCCCCGACCTTCATACAACTACAGACATACGCCTTTTCCGTCGGGCATTAAAAACACACTTGTTTCAAGTGGCCGGTCTGGCGTAGTTTTTAAATTGATTTTGGCATAGTTTTTAAAATTGATTTTAGTGATAGTTTTTAATTAGAATTTTAGCACGGGTTTGCTTAATTTAATTTACTTTTAACATTTTATTATATTTATTGTATTGTGTTTTACTGTTCCCTGTGCACCACCCTGAGTCCCAAAATTGGGAGATAGGGCGGTATATAAATATGAACAAATAAATAAATAAAAAGACAAAATAATGGGAAGGCCCCGGGACCGGATGGCCTCCCAGCGGAATTTTACAAAACTTTGGAGGAAATGCTATCAAAATGGATTCTTACCAAAGAGACAAATTAAAGATAATATAAGAATAATTTTGAATACGTTGGAATATTATGAAACACATCCTGAAAAACAAATGGCTCTGATGTTCCTTGATGCACAAAAAGCTTTGATAACGTGAGTTGGAAGTTTATGTTGCAATAACTAGAACAAATGAAATTTGGTCAAAATTTTATACATGTTATTAGTAATATATATTATAACCAAACGCTAAGATAATACTAAATGGAGAATTTTCAGACAACATTAAGGTAAAAAGAGGTACAAGACAAGGCTGCCCACTATCAACTTTACTTTTTGTATTAACGCTAGAAGTGTTAAATAGAAAAAGAAGAGAAGAGAAAGGAATAAAGGGAATGACAATTAGGAAAGAACAATATAAATTACAAGCATTTGCAGATGACCTAATTTTTATTCTTTAAGAACCACTCAAAACTGCATCTAAATTGATAGGAAAAATTGAGGACTATGGAAAAGTAGCAGCTTGAAAATAAATAAAGATAAAACCCAAATACTGACAAAGAATATGTTAACAAGACAGAAAGAAGAACTAACAGAAATCTTGAAAATTCAAGTCACAAATAGGGTTAAATATTTAGGAATTTACCTGACATGTAGATGTAGTACCCTCATAAAGGATAACTATTCTAAACTTATACAACAAATAGCAGCAGATTTAACGAAATGGCAGAATTTACAATTATCACTGATAGGGAGAATAGCTACAATAAAAACGAATGTTTTACCTAAAGTATTATACTTATTCCAGACAATCCCAATCAGATTGGGTAAGGACTTTTTTGAAGAGCAAGGGAAAAAAGCAAGAATAAAGCTAAAAATTTTAAAAGATGCCAAAATAAGGGGAGGTATGGGATTATCTGATTGGGAATTATACTATCAAGCTGCAAACTTGATGTGGATTAAAGATTGGATAACATTAAGAAACACTAGGCTCTTAGAACTAGAAGGACATGATTTGTTATCGGGATGGCACGCAGCTCTATGGTATAGAAATGCCAGGGTACATGGTTTCTTTAGAAGGCATTATATAAGAGAATCTTTGATTTTAAACTGGGAAAAGATTAAGAGATTGCATTATCTTAAAATGCCAGTCTGGATATGAACTATTGAAGCATTTTCATATGCAATAACATACAAAAAGGAACGAACAATCAGATACTCCGAGTTATTGAACTCAGGGGGTGATCTTAAAACTATCCAGGAATTAAAACAAGAAGGAATGGATATGAATTGGTATACATATATGCAAATACATTCTAGATATAAGGAGGATCAAAAAAAAGGAGGGGTTTATGATAAAATGACGGAACTAGATAAAATTTTAACAGGTGTCGATGAAAAAGTAATGAAAAAACTTTATGGCTACTTATTAGAGTTTAAACTTCAGGAAGAGCAAGTGAAAGAAACTATGATAACCTGGGGGGAAATTTTGGGCATGGGATTCATTTAGATAAGTGGCAAAAATTGTGGACGCAAAATTATAAAATGACAATGTCAACTGCTTATAAAGAGAATTTGTACAAGATGTTTTACAGGTGGCACTTATCACCAGCGAGAATTGCAAGAATGAATAAGAATAAATCTGAAAAATGTTGGAAATGTCATCAGACGCCTGGCTCTTACTACCATATGTGGTGGAATTACTACCATATGTTCGGAGGCTAAAAGTTATTGGACTATGATTCACATATGGTTGGAGAAAATGACACACAAACACATAGACTTTAAACCTGAACTTTTTCTACTTGGAATTATGTCAGAAATACTTGACAAAAACTTGAAATATTTGATTGTGAATGTTTTGACAGCAGCTAGAATTGTATTTGCAAAAAACTGGAGAAATGAGAAATTATCTTCACAAGAAGTTATTCGTAAAATTATGGAATGTGCAGAGATGAGTAGATTTATTTATTTATTTATTTATTTATTTATTTATTATTTATTTATTTATTTATTTATTTATTTATTTGGATTTATTGACCGCCCCCTCTCTCCGAAGAGACTCGGGGTGGTGTACAGGAATTTAAGAACATATACATATAACAAATTATAAATAAATTAAAACTAAATTAAATGTTTTACCCTGTGTTAAAAAGTACCTTGTTTAAATTTATATCGTAAAAACCCAATTGGTAATATTTACTAAAACTAGGCTGGTACGGTAGGTAAGGCCAGGCCGGCCTGCTGGAAAAGATGGGTCTTTAATTGTTGACGGAAGGAGCGGAGGTCCGTGATAGATCTAAGTTAAGGTCATTCCAGAGGGTTGGTCCTGCCACAGAGAAGGCCCTTCCCCTGGATGCCGCCTGTTGGCATTGCCATGTGGACGGCACCCAGAGAAGTCCCTCTCTGTGTGAGCGAATCGGTCAAAGGGATGTGTGGGGTAGGATACGATCATGCAGATAGCTAGCATCCATGCCATGGAGCGCTTTAAAGATGGTAATCAACACCTTGAGGTAGCCAGTGTAGCTTGCGCAGGAGCGATGTTACGTGGGAGTACCTGGTGGTACCCATAATTGCCCGCGCGGCCGCATTCTGGACTAGCTGTAGTCGTCGGGTGCACCTCAAGGGGAGCCCCATGTAGAGAGCATTACAGTAGTCCAGTCGGGATGTCACGAGCGCATGAGTGACTGAGCGTAGGGCATCCCGGTCCAATAGGGGCCGCAACTGGCGTACCAGGCAAACCTGGCAGAAAGCTTCCCTGACCATGGCCGTCACATGATCTTCCATAGACAGCCGAGTATCCAGGAGGACGCCCAAGTTGCGAGCCCGATCCACGGGGGCTAGATGTTCACCCCCTATAGCCAGTGATGCGATCAACTGGTTGTATCGGGGCGCCGGAAACCACAGCCACTCGGTCTTGGATGGGTTGAGTCTGAGCCTGTTCCTTCCCATCCAGCTCCACACAGCTTCCAAACATCGGGACATCACTTCGACGGCATCGTTGGGGTGGTCTGGGGTAGATATGTACAACTGAGTATCATCAGCGTACAAATGGTACTCTATCCCAAAACCATGGATGATCTCACCCAGCGGTTTCATATATGTGTTGAACAAGAGCGGCGAGAGGACCGACCCCTGAGGTACCCCACATGTGAGGCGTCTCGAGGTCAACCTCTGCCCTCCTGCCAACACAAATTACGATCGATCCGAGAGGTAGGAGGAGAACCACCATAAAACAGTGCTCCTCACCCCCAACCCCTCCAGTCGATGCAATAGAATACCATGGTCGATGGTATCGAAAGCCGTTGAGAGGTCTAATAGGACCAGGATGGAGGAACAGCCCCCATCTTTGGCCCTCCAGAGATCATCTACCAACGTGACCAATGCAGTCTCAGTGCTGTGACCGGGCCGGAAGCCGGACTGGCGCGGGTCTAGATAATCAATTTCCTCCAGGTGACGGGGAAACTGTTGTGCCACCACACTCTCTACAACCTTCACTAGAAAGTGAAGGTTGGAGACCGGACGATAATTGACTAATAATGCTGGGTCCAGGGAAGGCTTCTTGGGGAGGGGCCTCACTACTGCCTCTTTCAAGACGGCGGGCAAAAACCCCTCACTCAAAGAAGCATTTACTACTTCCTGGAGCCAGCCTCGTGAGACCTCCCAGGATGCCATTACAAGCCAGGAGGGACACGGGTCCAATAAACATGTGGTGGCTCTCAGTCACCTACGTAACCTGTCCATATCGTCGGAAGTAACAGAGTCAAACTCCTCCCAAAAAGGTATCTCAAGACCTGCCTCCGGAATTCCCTCTAGACCACTTTCCATGAAGACCATCTCGTTCCGGATCTGAGCGATTTTATCCTGCTGATATTCTCCAATTTCCTCAGCTCTGCCCTGTAGAGGGGCTTCCCGTGGCCTCTGTTGAAGGAGGGAGCGGGTCACCCCAAACAGGGCGGCAGGGCGGTTCTCTGCAGATGCTATAAGAGTGGCACAGTAATGATGTTTGGCCACTCTTATTGCCACAAGGTAAGTCTTCAAATGAGCTCTTACCTGTATTCGGTCGGATTCAGACCGTGTGGATCTCCATCTACTCTCTAGGCGTCTCTTGCAGCGTTTCATCTCCCTCAGCTCCTTGGTAAACCAAGGGGCCTGGGTGACTCGGCGCCGCATGAGAGGCTGCAAGGGCGCGACCCGATCCAAGGCCCCAGCGGCCGCAGAATTCCAAGCGGCTACTAGGTCCTCCATCGGGGTGCGGGACAAGGCCACAGGTAATGGCCCAAGCTCCGTCTGGAACCTTTCAGGTTCCATCAGGCGCCTCGGGCAGAACCATCTAGGATATTCTGGTTCCGCCTCCCCGCGGTGGGGCATAGCAGTGGGAAAGTCGAGTCGGAGAAGTGAGTGATCTGACCATGACAAGGGCATGATGGTTAAATCCCCTACACCTAGATCCCTCATCCACTGGTCAGAGACAAAAATTAAATCCAGCGTGTGTCCCCCTACATGGGTGGGGCTCTGAATTACCTGGGTCAGGTCCATGGCTGTCATGGAGGCCATGAACTCCCAGGCTATCTCGGATGATTCACCTGCCGATGGCAGGTTGAAGTCCCCCAAGACTATAAGACTGGGGGTCTCCACCGCCACTCTGGTGACCACCTTGAGGAGCTCGGGCAGGGCTGCTGATACGTAGCGGGGAGCCAGGTACACAATCAGCACGTCCAACTGCCTCCCCAGGCCCCATCTCACATAGAGGAACTCACAACCGGTAGTCTGTGGCACAGTAGTCTCTCTCGGCTCAAGACCTTCCTTAACAATAACCGCCACCCCTCCACCCCTGCCTAGGGCCCGAGGCTGATGAAATGCACAGTAACATTTCCACGAGAGGTAACCCCCCCCCCTCGTGGCCCAACCAGGTCTCCGTAATCCCCACCAGGTCTGGCTCCCCCTCTGACACAAGGTCATTAATGAGGGGGGCTTTGTTGACCACGGACCTGGCGTTACATAGCATCAGCCTAGGGCCCCGGCTCTGTGTGCCTTGACCTCCTAGATCGTGGGGGGAGCACAGAGGGTTGGGGCGCGGTACCGCCTGTAGCCAGCGGCCGCGCGCTTCCATCCGGTGGTGATGTTTCTATCTCCCATCACCCCTCCCCCTCCCCACAACCTTTCTGATTAAAGAACCTTCTGTTGAATCAACCCGTGTCCCCCCCCCCCCCCATATTGGACCCACCTGTCTCCCTCCTGTCTCTGCCAGCCGGCCTGGCCATACTCCCAGTCATAGATTGCCTAATCCCTCCCTCCTCCCTGGTACCCCCTAAAAGCTGAATCATATAATTTGTTAAAAAAAACCTCAATCTACGTTTCGTCCACTTCTCGTGACTAATCAGTCCTTCCTTGAAGTGGACCCTCGATAAAGTGGAGGGCCAGCCCTGCGAGGGGGGGAACTCTCACAGCGAAATGAGGTCTGCCCTCGAGTACATTGCAGAGAATGGTCGTTTGCAGGGGCCATATGACCACTGTCAGATGTTTTTTCAGCAAGGCATGCATAGAATATAGGATAGATAGATAGATGTTCTCAAATATAAATATAGATATAACTATAAATATGTCATGGGTAATGATGTTAAATGATGACATTTAGGATAAAAGAGAGGGAGGGGGATGGGATAAGGATGGGTAGGGGACGGTGGAGAATGGAGGTACAAAAAGTTAAAAGTCACAAGTAGGGTGAGATAATTATCCTGGTAGATGGTATGTTCTTCTCCAAGTTGGTGGAGTTGTCTAGCAGATGGTATATCCGGTAAGTATCACACAGTCAATGTTCCAACAAAGGCCGGGTAACTCAGACCTGATGAAGCTAAAAGTTAAAGCCTGGTGGCCCAGGGTGCTCTCTCCCAATTAATTGACCTCTCCTGTCTCTCCCATCCTTCTTCCCTTCACCTCGATGCCCTAAATGGTATGGGCCACAGTCCAGGTCGTCCAAGGGCCTCCGGAATCTCTGTTCTTGCCAGCCACTCGTTGGAGGCCTGCGGTGTTTCCAGCCTCCGACGTTTGAACGTCAATGTCTTTGGCTTCGAGATCTTCCGTTGGGGCCTCCGGTGTTTTAACCTCTCGGCGGTGCTTCTCGCCTCCTTTCCCAGCCGGCCTCAGCCCCCAGCGTCCAGCGTCAAGCCGCACTCAGCTGCAGATATTTCTGGCCCCCATCGGGCCTCCGATGTTTCGAGCCCGCATCGCCCCAGTGTCTCCGTCTCTGTCTCTGGACCCGCCTGCCTCCCAAGCCCTCAGCACATCTCGGAGACTCAGCTTTCCATGATTCCAAATGCCGCACTCCGGGGCTCCGCATTCCGCGCTTTCCCCTGCGGCTCGCCAGCGGACCACCGAGGCCATAAGGATCCCTGCGGGGCGGCGGGATGACAGTCTTGCTGGCCCTGGCCTTAGTAGATGGAATTTGGCCAGGCTAGATCTTCTTCGGCCAAAAAGGCCCCCGCAGTCCGCATCGCACTCAAAGACGCACCACCATCTTTTCGCGCCTGCGTAGTAGATTAACATTTGAAATTAGAGAGCAGGAGAATGAACAATTTTATGAAATATGGAGTAAGTTTTATCAATGGTTGGAAAAAAGAAAAACCTATTATATTATTATAAAACCTGGATAAATTTTTGCCTTTAGAAGGAGAAAATATTTTATTTTACAATGGGAAAGTGACTTCTAGAGACAATTGAGAGCAATGTTACAAAATGAAAAGATTTTTTTTTATATCCTTCTTATATATTGAATAATTGTGGGGAAAAGATTGACGATAAATGATAATGTTATTATGTGAAACAAAGGTGATATATATGTAATGAAAGGAAAATTGATAAATATGTTTGTGATTTTAAGCACTGATGCACAGAATGTTTCCCCGAACGACATGCTGTACAAAGCACGAGATGAATGATGTTTTTAACTTGTTTTTATGTTAAAAATAAAAAATTTCTTATAAAAAAAATAATAATAAAAAATTTGGGTTGGTGCTCATTCATTTGAATATAGTGGCAAGGATACTTGTTTTTCATACATGAAATAATTTTATATATGAAAATGTATTACATGTGTTACATGTAAATGACAATTACTAACATACACTGTTGCTATACATTTTTTATAAATAAAGATAGAAGATGAATAAATGAATAACATATAGAAAATGAATAAGGGAAATATAGGTAAATTCATGCATATTAAAATAAAGGTAAAAGTTTCCAGTCGTATCTGGCTCTAGGGAATGGTGCTCAACTCTGTTTCTTAGTCAAGGGATCCAGCATTTTCCAAGAATATTTCTTTGGTCAGGTGGCCAGCATGACTATATGCTGAGGTGCACAGAATGCTGTTACTTTCCCTCTGAAGTGTTACCTATTTATCTACTTGTATTTGCATGTTTTAAAACTGTTAGTTGGGCACGAGCTAGGGCAAGTAACAGGAGCTCACCTGTGGCAGGCACAGCACTTGGTTCTTGAACCCAAGCTGTTAACTTTCCAACTGACAAGCGCAACATTTTAAACCACTGAGTCATCACACCTCCTATTAAAAATAATTGTCTTTTAGAATTCCTACTGAAAATAATTAGGCTTCATTACCCGCACCACCACCCAACCACCCAAAAAATTCCCTTTCACTGAATCTTCCTCAAAAGCAGCAAAACTCCCGCAGGAATCAAATGCCACAGTAATTCTGTTGATCACATTTGTCAAAAGGATTTGGGCCCAAAGCCCATAAACAGCATTTATCCCAGTTCCTTTTAAACTGTTTATTCAGTGTGGAATACTTTCCAAAATACTATACTATGTCTATGAAATTAGACAGAAAAGTACTTATCCAACATTGTTAATACATAACAATAGCTCCCTGCTGAGATAATACCCATTAAACCTAAAGGCTGTTAAAGGTTTATTTATTTATTTATTTATTTAATTAGATTTCTAGACCGCCCCCTCTCCCCGAAGGGACTCGGGGCGGTGTACAGGTAGAGTTAAAATTATCAAAATCATAACAATACATATAAACTAAAATCGAATTAAATAGTCCTCTGTACAAATTTATAAAAATTAAAACTTGACCCATAAAACCAAATAAAATAATTTAAAATTACAGACTGAGGCGGGAAGCTTCCAGTGGAGACCAACTCGCTCCGAATCTGAGCGACTTTGTCCTGCAGATACTCCCCAAATTCCTCTGCTCTGCCCTGTAGAGGGGCTTCCCGCGGCCTCTGTTGAAGGAGGGAGCGGGTTACCCCAAACAGGGCGGCAGGGCGGTTATCTGCGGACGCAATGAGAGTGGCACAATACTGACATTTGGCCACTCTTAACGCCACAAGGTAAGTCCTCAAATTGGCTCTCACCTGTGTTTGGTCAGATTCAGAGCGTGTGGATCTCCACCTCCTCTCTAGGCATCTCTTGTGGCGCTTCATCACCCTCAACTCCTCGGAAAACCAAGGAGCCTGGGTGGTTCGCTGCCGCAAGAGAGGCCGCAAAGGCGCAACCCGGTCCAAAGCCCCAGTGGCCGCACTATTCCATGCAGCCACTAGGTCCTCCATCCGGGCGCGGGTCAGGGCTACAGGTAGTGGTCCAAGTTCCGTCTGGAACTTTTCGGGTTCCATCAGGCCCCTGGGACGGAACCATCTTGGAAATTCCGGTTCCGCCTCCCCGCAGTGGGGAGTAGCGGTTGTAAAGTCGAGCCGGAGAAGTGAGTGATCTGACCATGACAGGGGTATGATGGCTAAATCCCCTACTCCCAGATCACTCCTCCACTGGCCAGAGACGAAAATGAGATCCAGTGTGTGTCCTCCTTCGTGTGTGGGGCCCTGAATTACTTGGGTCAGGTCCATGGCCGTCATGGAGGCCATGAACTCCCGAGCTACCTCGGATGTCTCACCTACCGATGGCAAGTTAAAGTCCTCCATGACCAACAGTCTGGGGGTCTCAACCGCCATCTCGGCGATCACCTCGAGGAGCTCGAGCAGGGCTGCTGTCCAACTGCCTCCCTGGGCCCCACTTCATGCAAAGGGACTCACAATCGGTTATCTGTGGCACAGTGGTCTTTCTCGGCTCGGTTCAAGGATCAAATTATAAAATATGGGCAAAAATGGACACGCTTGCCAAGTACCACATTGTAACTCAAAAGAATTTGAAATAGTTTGATTTGCCATGGTTCTCATACAAGGTTGCAAATAATATGATTATGATTCAAGATTTGCTTCCTATTATCATACAAACATAGTTTGTATGATAATAGGAAGCAATTCTTGAATCATATAGATATTCAATTTTTATTATAGGATAATATTGATATTACTTGATTCTAACAGTTTGTGTGATAGTTTGTATAATACAAGGTATATGATAATTTAGAAAAAAGTTAATTGCTAATGGTTTTTAATAATAATAGTTAATAATATAGAGTTCTCCTGATTGAGCAGGGGGTTGGACTAGAAGATCTCCAAGGTCCCTTCTAATCCTATTATTCTATGTTCTACATTCTAATACAATAATTATTTTAGAAATTAGGCTCTGTTGATCTTGCTTTAATTGATGTGTCAACAACATATCATCTTTTTCATCAGCCTCCCAATGCTTTAATCTATTAAATGAAAAAGCTACCTGATCATCATAAAAATTTCCCATCTATAACTTGGCTAATACAACTGCTATGATAGGCCAGCTCCATAGGATCTTCTACATCTTTCTTTAATCAAAATTTCTTTTTTAACTTAAAAATCCCTCCTTTTGTAACAAATGTTAAAATACCAATTACCTTGGGCAGATTTAAGCTTTTTAAATTGAAGGGTTCAGGTGAGGGAAGCATGATCAAATATAACAATGAGATGAACAGAAGAATCTAAAACATATTCTAATTAATAAAGAGGAAATTAAAATAATGTAATACAGAACACATTCTGTGGGCATAAGAAATTAATCCTAACATGAAGTTTACACTACACATCTATCGAATTAAACTTTTGTGTATAATCTTAGAACACCTTCTAATTTTGATTATAACTGTATTTTTAGGAGAGATCTTCTTATACTTACTCTGATACATCAAGAGATCGATGTCATTTCCTAGAATTAAATGATTATATATTAATTATACAATTTTGCCAAACATCTATGAAATAAATTAGAATCATTTTATAGACTAATGAAATTAATAAGAATTAAATCAAAATCTAATATGCTATCTTAATAATAATAAATGTCCATAACGATCAATATATTCTTGTGTTGCTACCATAGTAACCTCTTTCCTAACTAATAGCATAATTCAAGCAGTTTTAATACTATTCCCACTAATATATGGAAACATTTATTGCTTTTTGTCTAAGGTCAAGTGTAATATTCAAATTTTTAGCCTTTCCAATTCCAAATAACCCTGGCAGCTTCACAAATTTGAAAACAATGTACAACATGGTATAGAACACAAGCAATATATGAGAGGAGATGTTCCAAAGCGAAGGCCTGCTTCCTGCAGCCCATTAGAGAGCATCATTTAATTCAGCAGCACCCAACCTTTCCACCTTGGTGGCCTGGTCCAGTGCAGAGGTGTGTGTGTGTGTGTGTGTGTGTGTGAATGGCAGGTGTACACGGACACAGATCCATTGATGTGAGAGTGACTGGAGCTTTGTGCGTGAATGGAGCGCTCGAAGTTCCACTTGTGTGAGCAGAGAGCATTTGAATGGAAGGTGCTTGCCCTGGTAGTGGGCCATGGTCCAGGGGTTGAGGACTTGATTTAATTGATAGGACCTGAAGCAAGCGAGCTGTGTTGGAGCAAATAGACATGTGGTCCCTCAGATAGTAGGACCTATGCAATGGAGGATTTTATAGATCATAATCAGCATCTTGAAATAACTTCAAACCCAAATGGCAACTAATGCAGTTCACATATCAGGGCATGCTCATCACTGCTTGTCCTGAACATTTGGGATCAGTTATAATTTCTGGGTGATCTTTAAGGGAAGCTCCATTTGGACCACATTGTAATAATCCAACTTGAAGATGACCATACAATGAGTGATTGCAAGGCGGGCCTCTTGTTCCAGAAATGTGTGCAATTGGTGCACAAGCTGAATCTGTGGAAGGCTTTCATGGCCATAGCTGCCACTAGGAATGGAGAGTTCAGGAAGATCCTTATGATATGCACCAGTTCTGAGCAGGGCATATATACCTGAAAATATATTCACAGAAAAGTTCACCCAAGGGCTAATGACATTCAGCAGCTAAAAGTATTTTTAAATAACTCTACAAAATAAATCATTTGAATTCTAAAAAATTTATTGGAAAAAGTAATTTATCAGTGTTTTACAAATTTTGTGAGTTATAAATATACAGTCTTCTTCTATGCACAAGCCTGCAACTCCCTGTAGGGCTAAGGAAAGATCTATCCCATTCTGGACAGAGGATTCATGCAGATTACCAGTGGAACAGGTTATTACATAGTTCTCATGTCCAATCAGAAAAAGAAGAAATAAACTACGCATTGAATAGATATGTTGCTCTCTCATTGGGCAAAGCTCGTAAGCATAAATACTGTAAAATGTGTAACTTAACATTTGTAGACATATTTTCAATTACTATATTTTTAGAACTGATAAATCCTACCTAAATCTAAGTAATGTTAAAATAGCATAATAAAAGAAAAATATAGTGGTTTGAAGGAACGAAATGTCATACAGATGTTTTGTCCTATATTTTTCAAGAACATTTTTACATATGATCGGTTTACTGGAATCAAGTAGAAAACCTGAATTCCAAGAAAAGGTTCTCCTTTAAATTATAATATTATAACTACGATAACTATTAAGACCATTTTATTTTTTTGGTTTTTTGCCTTCCTTCTTTTTCTCCTTATCCTTCTCTTTTCCCTTGTCTTTTCCTTTTCCTTTTCCTTTCCCCTTTCCAGTATCTTCCTTCTCTGTCAGTGACTTGATTCGTGCTTTTCCTAGAGGTGTCTTTGCATACCAAACCTAGAAAATTAAATAGAAATATTTTTACAAAACCTGAAAATACATGCATAACATTGCTTTGAGAGCAGCTCATTTCTTGAATATTAGGCCAATCAATCAGAATAGAGCTGAAGGTCTTCTTTTCATTTTCATTTCATTTCATTTAATACTTATAAACCGCTCCCTCTCCCCATGGGGACTCGGGGCGGTGCACAGGTAGAATAAAAACAGTAAAAAACATACAAACAACAATAAAATATACAAACAATTTTAAAAGCCAAATTAAACTCAGCCTGTGCTAAAATTCCCATTAAACTAACTGAACTAAAATCTACCCAGTAAAACCCCAAGACAGGGGGGCTATCCCAAGCCGGCCAGACGGAAAAAATAAGTTTTTAATTTAAGACGGAAGGAGCGGAGGTCCGTGGTCGTCCTAATATCGGGGGGAAGGTCGTTCCAGAGGGCCGGGCCCGCCACAGAGAGAGCCCTTCCCCTGGGTGTCGCCCGCTGACACAGTCTAGTGGACGGCACCCGGAGAAGTCCCTCTCTGTGGGAGCGAATTGGCCGTGAGGATGTATGAGGCAGGATCCGATCCCGCAGATAGCTAGGTCCCGAGCCATGGAGCGCTTTAAAGATGATAATTAGCACCTTGAAGCGCACCCGGAAGACGACAGGTAGCCAGTGCAGCTCGCGTAAGAGCGGTGTTACATGGGTAGACCTTGCGGTCCCCATAATTGCTCGCGCGGCTGCATTCTGGACTAGCTGAAGTCTCCGGGTGCACCTCAAGGGAAGCCCCATGTAGAGAGAGTTGCAATAGTCCAGTCGGGCTGTCACGAGCGCATGAGTGACTGTGCGAAGGGCTCCAATAGGGGGCGCAATTGGCGAACCAGGCGAACCTGGTAAAACGCCCTCCTGGCCACGGCTGTCACTTGATCTTCCATGGACAGCCGGGCATCCAGGAGGACACCCAAATTGCGCGCCCCATCCACAGGGGCAAGATGTTCGCCCCCTATGGCCAGCGATGGAGTGAGCTGGTTGAATCGGGCGGCCGGAAACCACAGCCACTCGGTCTTGGTCGGGTTGAGCCTGAGTCCGTTGCTTCCCATCCAGATCCGTAGGGCTTCCAGGCACTGGCACATCACCGCTACGGCATCGTTGGGGTGGTTTGGGGTAGATATATACAACTGAGTATCATCAGCGTATAGATGGTACTCTACCCCAAAACCACGGATGATCTCACCCAGCGGCTTCATGTATGTGTTGAACAGGAGGGGCGAGAGGACCGACCCCTGAGGCACCCCACATACGAGAGGTCTCGCGGTCGACCTCTGCCCCCCTGCCAACACAAATTGCGATCGGCCAGAGAGGTAGGAGGAGAACCACCGTAAAACGGTGCCTCCCACCCCCAATCCTATTGTCCATTGGTCGATGGTATCGAAAGCCGCCGAGAGGTCTAATAGGACCAGGATGGAGGAACATCCCCCATCTCTGGCCCTCCAGAGATCATCAACCAACGCGACCAATGCCGTCTCGGTGCTATGCCCGGGCCGAAAGCCGGACTGGCGCGGATCTAGATAATCAACTTCCTCCAGGTGACGGGGAAACTGTTGTGCCACCACACTCTCAACAACCTTCGCCAAAAAGGGAAGGTTGGAGACTGGACGGTAGTTGTTCAAAAAAGCTGGATCCAAAGAGGGCTTCTTAAGGAGGGGCCTCACCATCGCTTCTTTTAGGGAAGCAGGCAAGGAACCCTCACTTAAGGATGCATTGACAACCTCTTGGAGCCAGCCTCGTGTCACCTCCCAGGATGCCAGTACAAGCCAGGAGGGACACGGGTCCAATAAACATGTGGTGGCTCGCAGTCGCCCACGTAACCTGTCCATATCCTCGGAAGTAACGGAGTCAAACTCCTCCCAAACAAGATCTGTCTCGTGGCATCCCACTGGGCCATGAATGGGGGCTAGCTCGTTCTGTATCTGAGCGATTTTCTCCTGCAGAAAAGTCACAAATTCCTCTGCTCTACCCTGTAACGGGGCTTCCCGCACCCTCTGTTGAAGGAGGGAGCGGGTCACCCTAAACAGGGCGGCAGGGCGGTTTTCTGCGGATGCTATGAGAGTAGCACAATGGTGACGTTTGGCTACTCTCAGCGCCACAATGTAAGTCCGTAAATGGGCTCTTACCTGTGTCCGGTCAGATTCAGAACGGGTAGACCTCCATCTTCCCTCTAGGCATCTCTTGCGGCGTTTTATCACCCGTAGCTCCTCGGTAAACCAAGGAGCCAGGGTGTTTCGACGCCGCAGGAGAGGCCGCAAGGGCGCGACCCGATCCAAGGCTCCCGTGGTAGCAATATTCCATGCGGCCACGAGGTCCTCCATCGGGGCGCGGGTCAGGGGTACAGGAACTGGCCCAAGCGCCGTTTGGAACCCATCCGGGTCCATCAGGCGCCTGGGGCGGAACCAGATTGGTGACTCAGGTTCCGCCTCCCCGCGGAGGGGAGCAGCGGTCGGAAAGTCGAGCCGGAGAAGTGAGTGGTCTGTCCATGACAAGGGTGTGATGACTATATTCCCTATACCCAGATCACTCTTCCATTGGCCTGAGACAAAGATGAGGTCCGGTGTATGTCCACCCTCGTGAGTGGGGCCTTGAATTAGTTGGGTCAGGTCCATGGCCGTCATGGAAGCCATGAACTCCCGAGCCACCTCGGATGATTCGCCCACCGATGGCAGATTAAAGTCCCCCATGACTAAAAGTCTGGGGGTCTCAACTGCCACCGTAGCCATCACCTCGAGGAGCTCGGGCAGGGCTGCTGCTACATAGCGGGGAGCCAGGTATACAACCAGCAAGCCCAACTGCCTCCCTAGGCCCCACTTCACACAGAGGGACTCACAACTGGTGGTCTGTGGCACAATGGTCTCTCTCGACTCAAGACCTTCCTTTACAATGACCGCTACCCCACCACCCCTACCTAGGGCCCGGGGCTGATGAAACGCGCGGTAACCTGGTGGGCACATTTCAACGAGGGGGAGTCCACCCTCGTGGCCCAACCAGGTCTCCGCAATTCCCACCAGGTCCGGCTCCCCCTCTGACACAAGGTCATGAACGAGGGGGGCTTTGTTGGCAACGGACCTGGCGTTGCAGAACATCAGCCGCAGGCCCTGGCTCTGTACTCCCTGGCCACCTAGCCTGCAGGGGTTGAGGCACTTGACCGTTTGCAGCCAACGGCTTCGCGCCCCCAACCGGGAGGATAACACTTGTCTCCCCTCGGACCTGCCTCTCCCCACGACCTTCTGGATGGGAATGCCCTCTGTCGGAACGACTTGAGTCTCCCCCCTCCTAACCGAACCTTCTAATCCAGCCCCCTGCTCAAGCAGGAGATCCTATACCATTTCAGACAAGTGGCTGTCCGGTCTCTTCTGAAAAACCTCCAGCGATGAAGCACCCACAACTGTTCTCACTGTTAGTACATTTATCCTTAATTCGAGATACCTTAACATTCTCTGAATTCCCCAAGAATATTCAGCCCACAACCCTCAAAGAAAACATGCAAGCACCTAGAAAAGAGACCATCAAATGTCCCTTAAAAAGTCACATCAACAAACTCACCTGAGATAAACAGAAAAGCACCCCAAGGCTGCACCCCTTAAAAAAGGAAGGCAGTGTTGATCATATGAGATTCTATTCTCAAAGGAACAGAACCAGCCATCTGCAGACCAGGCATACAATCTAGGAAGTTATGTTATCTCCCTGGAGCAAAAATCAAGGATGTGGCTGAGAATCTAACCAAAATAATTAGAACGACAGATTACTACCCCTTTCTACTACTACATGTAGGGATGAATGACACAAAAAAGGACTTAAAAACAATATTGAGTGATTACGAGTGGCTAGGCAAGAACTTAGGTGCACAAGTAGTTTTTTCATCTGTACTGCCAAAGAAAGGGCAACATCGGGTAAGAGAACAAAGGATTCTAGAAGTGAACCACTGGCTAAAAGGGTTGGTGACACCAAAAAAACTTTGGATTCCTGGACAATGGTCCACCTCCATGATGAGCTTTTGGCAAGGGATGAGCTGTACCTCACAAAGACTGGGAAGAAAGTTTTCAGAAAATGACTGGCTTATCAGGAGGGCTTTAAACTAAAATTGAGCGGGGAGGGTGACCAATCTCCAGGATCTAATTCCAAGCAAAAACTCCTAGAAAACAAATCAAATAATGAGGTAAGGAGGGTTGGGAAGAAAGAAAAACTCAAATATCAAATAGGAGACATAGGAAGAGACATTGGACAAAGTCAGACATAAAGATGTCAAGTGCCTGTATACAAATGCACAAGTTTGGAGAACAAACAGGGTGAACTTGAATTATTAATACATGAATGTATTATATATGTGGCTGCACAAAGATATCTCTGATAAATTGAAAGACAAAAAGGACAAGTACAAAAAATGGAAAGAAGAACACATAACTAAGGCAGAATATCAGCAGATAGCCAGAATCTGCAAAGATGAAGTCAGGAAAGAAAAGGCTTAAAATGAACTAAGACTTGCAACAAATGTCAAAGGTAATTTTAAAAGTTTCTTCCAACATATAAATAACAAGAAAAAAAATCAAGAAAACAGTTGATCCATTAAAGAGAAAAGACTGCAAAGCAGTAATAGGCACCAGAGAGAAAACAGAGCTGCTTTTCCTTGCATCAGTCTTTATGCAAAAATAAACTATAGTCCAACCTACCAAAGACAAAACTGTAAAAGATAGACTAGAAATAAAAGTTAAAATAAGCAAAAAAATAGTAACAGAATGCCTGTCTGAGCTTGATGAATACAAATCACCAAGACCTGATGGATTACATCCCAGAGTTCTAAAGGAGCTGGCAGATGTCATCTCAGACTGTACCACATCTTACAAAAATCCTGGAGCACTGGGAAACTACCAGAGTACTGAAAAACAGCTGATGTGGTTCCCATCTTCAAAAAAGAAAAAGAAAAAGGGGGGGGGGGGGGAATCCCGGACCCAGGAAACTACAGAACAATCAGCCTAACATCAATACTGGGAAGATACTAGAAAAGATAATAAAAAAACCAGATCTGCCAACAAAGTAACAGAATAAAAGTAAAATAATAACTAGAAGTCAGCATGCATTTGTTAAAAACAGTTCATGCCAAACCAATTTATTTCATTCTTCAACATAGTGACTAAATTAGTAGACCAGCAAAATATTGTGGACATAATATACTTAGACGTCAATGCATTTGACAAAGTAGACCACAACCTACTTCTTGGTAGGCTATAAAAAAATGGTATAGATAGCATTACCATCAAATGGATTTGTAACTGGCTGAATAACAGTAGTCCATAATGATACTACATCTACATGGCAGGAAGTAAGCAGTAAACAAGTAAACAAGGTTCCGTCTTAGGCCCAGTACTCTTCAATATCTTCACAAATGACTTAGATGAGGGAATAGAAGGGGAACCTATCAAATTTGCAGATGATACTAAGCTCGCAGGAATAGTCAACACCCTAGATCAGGGGTCCCCAACCCCCGGGCCGCGGACCGGTGCCGGTCCGTGGCTTAGTAGGGACCGGGCCGCAGCGCCAGACAGGAGGAGGAGGGGGCAGCCCCCTGGGCAGAGCGCGCAGCCGGGCGGCCGGGGCAGGCTAAGGCGAGTGAGCGGGCGGGCGGGGGCGGGGACGTCAGGTTTCTTCGTCCCGTGGGTGGGTGAACGAGCAAGCAAGCAAGCGCGGGCGGGCAAGGAAACTTGCTGCAGCAGCCCCCAACAACCTGCCTGCCCGCCCACCGGCTGCAGTTACTCGCTCGCTCACCTACCCACCGGACGAAGGAAGCTGGCGTCCGGTGGGTGAGCGAGCGAGTGAGTAACTGTGGCCGACTGGCCGGCGGACGGGTAAGGAAAGTTGCTGCGGCAGCGCCCAACAATCCGCTGGCCCGCTGGCCGCGGTTGCTCGCTCGCTCGCTTGCTCACCCATCGGACGCCAGGTTCCTTCGTCCGGTGGATGGGTGAGAGAGCGAGCGAGTAAATACAGCCAGCGGGCTGGCGGGCCGGCCAGGCTACTTCCAGGAACTGAGGAGGCTTGGGCGGGGGGGGGGGAGGGCGGGAGACAGACAGACAGAGAGAGGCACAGACACAGAGAGGGACAGGGAGGGAGGGGGGAATCAGAGAGTGACAGACACACACAGAGAGACAGAGAGTGAGAGGGAGGGAGAGAAAGATAGACAGAGACACAGAATGAGTGATTTAAGTGCCTGAATGCGACACACACACACACACACACACACACACACACACACACACACACGGTGACAGATGGGCAAACAAAGGAGAGAGAGACAGAGAGAGAGAAAGAGAAAGAAAGAAAAAGAAAGTGGGAGAGAAAGAAAGAGAGAAAGACAGACAGAGAGAAAGAGAGAAAAAAGAAAGAGAGACAGAAAGGAAAGAAAGAGAAAAAAGAGAGAGAAAGAGAAAGAAAAGACAGAGAGAAAGAGAAAGAAAGAGGGAAAGAGAGAGAGAGAGAAAGGAAGAGAGAGAAGGAGAGAGAAAGAGGGAAAGAAAGAAAGAGAAAGAAAGAGAGAGAGAGAAAGAGAAATAGGGAAAGAGAGGGTGGGAAAGAGGGAAAGAAAGAAAAAGAGAAAGAGGGAAAGAGAGAGAGAAAGAAAGAAAGAGAGGGAAGGAGAAAGGGAAAGAAAGAAAGAAAGAGAAAGAAAGAGAGAGAGAAAGAGAAATAGGGAAAGAGGGGGGGAAAGAAAGAGAAAGAAAAAGAAAAAGAAAGAAAGAGAAAGAAAGAGAGAGAGAGAAAGAGAAATAGGGAAAGAGAGAGGGGGGGAAGAGGGTAAGAAAGAGAAAGAAAGAGAAAAAGAAAGAAAGGGAGAGAAAGAAAGAGAAAGAAAGAAAGCGAGAAAGAGACAGAGAAATAAAGAAAGAGAGAAAGAGAGAGAGAGAGAGAGAGAAAGAAAGAAAGAAAGAAAGAAAGAAAGAAAGAAAGAAAGAAAGAAAGAACTTATGACCACAATTGAGCCCAAAAGTTTGGTTGTTAACCAAGACCATTGTTAAGTGAGATGAAAATGTGAAAACATTTTCCAAGTTGGCCACGCCCACCCAGTCACATGACTGCTGAGCCACACAGCCGGTCCGCAAAATTTTCTTTAAAATGAAACCGGTCCCTGGTGCAAAAAAGGTTGGGGACCCCTGCCCTAGATGATAGGCTCAAGATCCAGATGGATCTTGACAGACTTGAACACTGAGCCCTATCTAACAAAATGAAATGCAATGTAGAGAAAAGTAAAGTCTTACATTTAGACAAGAAAAACCAAATGTACACATATAGACTGGATGAAACCAGGCTTAATAGCAGTAACTGTGAGAGAGATCTTGGAGTCTTAGAGGACAACCAATTAAATATAAGTCAACAGTCAAAAAAGCCAATGCAATCCTAAATTGCATTAACAAAGGGATACAATTAAGATCAAGTGAGATACTAATACCACACTATGAAGTAAGACAACACCTAGAATAACTGCATCCAGTTTTGCTTACCACACTATAAAAAAGATTTTAAGACTCTAGAAAGAGTGCAGAGAATGGCAACCAAGATGATTAAGGTACTGGAGGCTAAACCTATGAATGGTTGCAAGTACTTGGCATGTCTAATCTAGTGAAGAGAAAACCAGGGGAGATATGATACAAGTGTTCCAATATTTGTGTCAGGTTCCAAAGGGTTAATGAAAACAGCCAAACACAGAAATGGTTTGAAAATGCAGTTTATCTTTCCTACAGCATGAACTGACCAACAAAGCTTTAAGGCAATGAATAAATTCTCAGAGCTGCCACCCGGTGCTCCCCACCACCTTTTAGAGTTACTTGGTAATTAGGATAAACCCCACCCCCACACGTGCACACAGCCATCATCTCGTGACCCAGAGCGAAAACCACCTGGTAATTAATCATGGATTGTTCACAGTCAGTTATCAAGAGCTTTGTAGATATCTCAGTTGGATTGCTTGTGGAGGAGGCAACTCTACATCTGGTAAGCACGAAGTCTGGCAGCTGGCCCAGTTTTCTCCACTGAATGAAAGCTCTGGGCCTCTGGGCTGGCCGGAGCTGACAATTTGAGGAGTTGCCACAGAGAGGAAGGGGTCAAGCTATTTTCCAAAGCACCTGAAGGCCAGACAAGGAATAATGGATGGAAACTGTTGAAGGAGAGAATCAATATGGAAAAAAGAGAACAATCAACCAACTTGAGAACAATCAACCAACTTGGCTTCAGAAGTTGTGGGAGCTTCATTAGTGGAAGCTTTCAAGAAGAGACTAGACTGCCATCTGTCAGAAATGGTGCAAGGTCTCTTGCTTGGACAGGAGGAGGTTGGACTAGAAGACCTACAAGGTCCCTTCCAACTCTGTTAATCTGAATCTGAATCAGTAAAAAACTTTTTGCTAACCAGTTAACAAATGTATGTAGGAAACACAGTAGTCAAGTGTATGTAGGAAACACACTGCAGTAGTGGGGAGCTTTAACTACCCAGATACCAATTGGGAAACAAACTCTGCATCCAGTGGGAGATTGAAGAGGATCTTGACCAACCTAGCTTACAACTTTGTCACCCAAAAGGTAGAGGAGGGAACTAGAGAGACAGCTATACGATTCTTACTAACAGAGAAGAAGTGATAGAGGATTGAAGTTGCCAGAACTTTTGGGGACAGTGACCATGTCATATTGAAATTCAATATAGTGCAAACATAAACAACAGACAATAATTAAACCAGTGTCATAGACTTTAAAAGAGCTTATTTTAAGAAACTTAGAAAGTTTCATGGTGGTCTTGCAAATTTAGCAATAGCAATAGCACTTAGACTTATATACCGCTTCATATTGCCCCCAACAATCTGGGTCCTCATTTTACCAACCTAGGAAGAATGGAAAGCTGAGCCAGTGAGATTTGAACTGCCTGCAGTACTGTACTCTAACCATTGTGCCACCTCGGCTCTTATGAAAGAGCAGAGGTGGCGCATGAAAATCATTCTGCTGGAGTTGTTCACCACCACCGAGCAACCTGTGAATTTGAGAGCACAAATCTGGGATGCACAGCAGCAGGATCTGTTTGTGGCAGCACACTGTCATGACTTGGCCCAAGGTACAGGGAATGAGGTCAACACATTCCCTGCACCTTGGGCCAAGTCATGACAGTGACCTACACGGAAGACTTCCTATGTTTCCAGGACTGTCTCTATATATTAGCAGGGAGCCTCTGAGATTTCATCTTTCAGCAATGCTATGATGGCTAGGTGGTGGGCCACCTTGTGGTGTTCAAGACTCATTATCTGATTTCATGGACCTTTGGTGGCCACTTCTTTAGCATGACATCATGCTGGGTATGTGGCCTCTTGTGTGGTATAGATAGGCCAAAAATGCCACCAGTGCTCCCCTTGGACTGCTGCAGCCTTTGCCAAAACTGTAGAGATGGGGGTGGGGTGCCTCTATGGATTTTATTGCCAAGCTGCCACATCTAAAGGAGCCAGCACTGTGCGGGTTATGGTGGATATGTTCACTAAAATGGCCCATTTTATCCCATGTTCAGGACTCCCCGGCTCTGTTATTCATTTGCTACGTCTTTCAGCTGCACTGTCTGCCAGATCAGGTCATGTCACATCAAGGAGTGCAATTCACAGTGCAGTTCTGGCAGGCTTGGCTGAAAGAACTTGAGACCCAGCTGTGCCTCTCCTCAGCCTATCATCCAGAGATGAAAGGGTATAGTAAAAGAATGAATACCATAATCTGTTGCTTTGTGAATCAACAGCAGGACAACTCAGCAGACGTGCTAGTGTTGGCTGAGTTTGCATACAACAATTTGCAAAACACCTCTACCCAAGTGACCCCATTCTTCACCAATTATAGTTTTCACCTGCACCTCTTTCCCTTAGCCTCACCAGATTCTCCTGTGCCTATGGTGAATGTATTCCACCAAGAGCTTTGGGCTGTACACCAAGTTGCTGAAGTTTGCTGACAATCACTGCAGAAATGTTCCCCTGCTAGCTGTGGGGGAATCGGGTTTGGCTTTCCCTGCGGCACCTGCCTTTGAGTCAACCATGTCAAAACTGGATCAACAGTATCTAGGCCTGTCACCTTCCGGCTAACATTGCCTTGAAACATGAGGATGTATCCGGTGTTTCATTGGTCATTACTAGTATCTGTGTCAGTGGTTCCATCATGCCACTGCACTGTCACTGGATCCTGTGGCCACACAGGGACCTCCGGAGTATGAGGTAGACAGCATTCAAGGTTCATATTGGATCAGCTTCCAGTACCTGGTGGCTTGGAAGGACTATGGACTGGAGGACCTTATGTGGATGGATGCCAAGGATTATGCATGCCCTCCATCTGGTTCATATATTCTAAAAGTACTCGGAATACGCTAATCCACAGGGTCCTGGGGGTAGGGTGCACTGTGTGCATGGGAGTTAGTGTCATGGCCCCATTGGAGCACTCTTTGTTCAGAGATAATGGACTAGAGAATTAAAAGAATCTGGAAACCCTTTATGGACTTTCTACATGCTAAATACAATAATAGATGGTTAGTAGAGGAATTTGAAGATTAGTGTAATGTTTAGCTTAATCTGTTGATTGCTCTTTCTTCATTTCTTTATTCCTCCAAAGACCAGCTTCTTTCCTTCCCTCCTGCAGCATCAATTCATAGGGGGAGGGCACAGACCATTTGGCAGTGGTGGGGAAATGGAGGCTTCTTTGCCAGGCTCCCAGCTGGAAAAACAGACATTATCACAGTGGCACCTGAAGCACAATCCCGGGCAGTCAGTTCTGGCTCTCCCTTCCCTAAGCACATCCTGTTGCTATTGGCACTGCTTTTGATGAATTTGGCTTGCTGGCGATGGGAGGAAGCGGCTGCCAGTGATGCTCTCAGCGATGGCAAGAGCCCCACTGCCACACCAGATTCACCAAAAGCGGCACCAGCAGCAACTTGGGGAAGGGAGAGTCGGAATTGACTGCCCAGGATTGTATTTCAGCCGCTGCCGCCACTTCTGCTGCTGCTACAGCCACCAGAGACTTCTTCTTTGTGTTTATTGTTCATAGCTCTCACCCTGCCAGATCCAATGGTTGTCCATACTGCCCTTCTCCTGTAGGATATTTGTGGTAGAGAAGACTGATAGCATGGAAGCTCAATAGAATGGAATGCCTAAATCGGGCACCTAATTTCTGCTTGGAGAGCACAGATTAGAGCAGGGGTGTCCAAACTTGGGAACTTTAAGACTTGAGGACTTCAACTCCCAGAATTCCCCAGTCAGCCATGCTGGGAGTTGAAGTCCACAAGTCTTAAAGTTGCTGGCTGGGGAATTCTGGGAGTTGAAGTCCACAAGTCTTAAAGTTTCCAAGTTTAGACACCCTGGATTAGAGATTCTAGATAGGTAATCTGTCCATATAGACTAGTAATTTGTTTATAAAGAGGACAGTATCCAAATTTGAAAAGAGTACTGTGAAAGATAGCTGCAAAACAAGTATTGCACTGAACTAAACTGGTCATTTTGAAATAAAGTAAAATCCCAATCTCAACCACATTAACCCAGAATGTACTATTGCTATTTTTGGTTTATAGCTACATGCACGTGAGCTGCTACCTTTGTCCTCTGTACTCCCTCTCAGTCTTCCCCACTTACAGCCAGTAGCTCCTCCCAGCAGCCTCTTGAGAGGTTAAAATGCAATGGAGGCAGGCTCACTCTATCTTTGTCCTCTGTATTCCCTCTCAGTCTCCCCCACTTACAGCCAGCAGCTCCTCCTAGCAGCTTCTGGGAAGTTAAAATGCAATGGAGGGAGGCTCACTCTACCTTTGTCCTCTGTATTCCATCTCAGTCTTCCCCACTTACAGCCAGTAGCTCCTCCCAGTAGCCTCTGGGAAGTATGGGATATATGGGATAGACATAATCACCACCAGATTAATTCATAACTGGCTGATTAACTACACTGAACAGGTAATTCTCAATGAAACTGAGTCAGTGGCGGGATTCAACCAGTTTGGGAAAACAGGTAGCTAACTTTCTGAGCAGTTCAGCAAACTGGCTGTTGGAAAAAATCTCCTTCCAACAGCCTTTTCTTTTTCCTACCTTATGGGGTTAAATCTGTGAGGAAGGCAGGAAGGAGGCATTATGTATGCCTGTGTGTGTTGTTTCTAGCCTAATCTTTATCTTTATTATTGACCTGCTTAAGTGTTTTCAGAAACTGCCTCTGGGTTAAGCCTTGTTACATTGTAACAGCTGTTAATGGTTCTTTCTATAGCCTGAGCAGCTTTTTTGGAGTTCTTTTTTCCCCTTTGCTGGTACTTTTATTCCAGGGTTTGGGAAGAGGGACTGATTGGATGAAGAGCTATTTACATAAGGGTTGACATAGCCATAGAAAAAATGGCTGAGAGGCAGGATGCAAGCTTGACTTTCTGTCTGATTTTTTTTTTTACTGCCTTATTGAGGGCATGTGATATTTCTTAAATCTGGATGATTTCCTTAAGCTATTTTGTGAAGTGAGACAGACCAGCTGGTATCTTTTTTTTTCTCAATCAAATTTGTATTTTTTATATTCTTTATACATATCAATGTGTGAATGGTGTGGTGTCTGGGTATTATACATTACAATGCACATAATCTTATTGCTCCTAAATATTACATTTCATTTCCATTATTTCATATTATTTATACATACCTTTTATTATCATCTTTCATTTCTAAATCTTCTTTGTCCTTTTGTATAACTTAACATATTAATATATAATTACCATTATTCCCCACTATTTTCTTTTTAATTTTAAAAAATAATAATTTTATATTACATTTTGAACACAAACAGTAATAAATACAAACATTGAACAAAGATTGAGGAGTTTAATGCCTACTCGACCTTTAGTCTAATTCATCCCAAACTGATAAATCTCATACACATCCTACAGCCATCTTATAAATCCATAGTTCTCAATATTTCGCCTACACTTATAATAAGAGCAAAGTTTATGTAAAAGTAAGATTCAAGAACAATCATTGCAACAACTATTTCTATAAACCAAATCTTAACTGCTACTCCCATTAAAATCTGATATTCTGTTTCCCAGCCATAAATACCAGAAATCCCAACTTTTATTGAAGAGCGATTCACTTTTCCCTGTAAGAATATATGTCATCCTGTCCGCTTCTGCACATCGTAGTATCTTATCCAGGACCTGTTGGTCCGTCGGGATTTCCTTTGATTTCCAATGTTGTGCATATGTCATACGTGCCACTGTTATGATGTGTAGTAATAAGTACCAAGCATCTTTAAGTACTTCTCTTGGCTTTATCCCCAGGAGAAATATAACTGACTCCAATTGAAAGTCAAACCCTGTAATCTCTAGCAACCAATTTTCTATCCCTATTTTAACTTCCCCCTTTTCATATCACTTAATATTCAAAGACATAGTTTTCACCTATTTTGTTATTCATATTTCCTTAATTAAATCAAAATTTCATCCTTCATTCTTTCATTATCCTGGCAGTTTTACTACCAATCACAATCATTTATGTGTTTAGAGTACATCTATTCATGTTCTTTACAGTTCTTCAATTGATATAATTCTACTATTAATACACATATTTAGATATGTGTTATTGCTATTCATATGAACTGCTATTCATATTTTTATACATACTTAGTAATACAGCCATTCAAAATCTAATTTTCCAATTCTTGATATCTATTTATATTAAGCTATTATCCTGATATCTATCACTCTGCTAAAATAATAATCCAACCTATTTAATTCTAATATTAATACTCATTATTGAAATATATTCATAAAAAATCTTTTTCCTCTTATCCATGATCTCTTACCCGAATCTGAAACTTTAATCTTATTTTCTTTTTAGTTTTCCTCCCATATTTGTCTCTTTTATTTGCTCTATTTGGCTATGCAGTCTAACCTTTTCTCCCATTTCTACCCTTTCCCACTGTCTAATTCCAGAACTATCTGTTCCACCTCCTATCTCTTTTTCCCAGTTCTCTTCCTATTTCCCCCATTCCCTTTTTAGGTCTTTTACATTATTTTCTTCCTTTTTTTAGTTCCTTAATCACTATTAGTTTTGGTAACATCTCCTCCTTGTTATCTTCTTGCTGATTTCTCTCCGCTTTCCGCTGTATTTCTTCTGGTGGCTCTATTCTTTCTTCATTGTCCTGATCATTGTCCATTATTCTTTGTATTAAATTTTCCAATTTTTGATCTATATGGTCAAATATTTTCTCAATGCTTTGAAAAGGCTCCATTTTGTTTAGGTTCCCCTCACTTCCGTCTTGTATTGTGTCTGTGTTTAGTCAATCTTTTTCTAGCCCACTGTCCAGAGTTCATTTATTCAAAAAGCCAAACTTCAAAGTCACAATTTTAAATGTCTCATCAATAGTCAGTCCAAGCAATTTAAATTCACCAGGAGATCATCCACATCTCTTCAAAATACTTTATATGTTCAATAATATTCAATGATGTTCAAGGGCTCTTAATTGAAGTCCTTAATCAAATCTCTAGTGGTCTTAGAGTAGGTCTGTGCCCAACAAATATTTTCAGGTTTTTTGAATAGTTATTTCCAAGCTTGCATATTTCACTTTTCATCAGTGGATGGAACTCTCGCTTCTGTCTGCTTCAGTCTCTGTAATATTGTTGACAGTTCCAATTTCAATTATTTTAAATTTAAATAATTTAAATCCAATAATTGGGCAATATTTGTAGAAAGGAATTTGGGACTTTAATTCAAGCATTTTAAAATGCTTTCAATACCACATCTTTTAGCTTTGAGGAACCAAGTTTCTACTTATTATTTAAAAAGCAAATTTTTTGCTTCTTCAATTCTGTGGTATTTTTCATGTGTGCCCATTTACCGTTTCAACAATAGCTTTAAATATGCTTCCCCTTTGGATTTCTGGGGTCAACTTCCAACTAAAAAAATATTTTTATTTTGACACTCCATTCACTTTTTCCATTCCAGGACAGTCTTGGGTATTCAGGCTGTCCCCAGCTTCATGGGGGGCATTTTTGGCTGCCACTGCTCTTCATCTTCAGATGAGGGGGGTTTACAAATCAGGGAGGAGAGATGCAGCTCTCCTCTACCTGCCACACAGTCCCCCTTTTCTTCCCCACCCCTTCAGGGTGACTATGGTTATTAGAAATGTATAATGAAGTACTAGAACAAGCTAAGACACCAAAACAAGCTAAGACACCAAAATCCTGGATGGAGACACTAATAACATTAAAGACAACACTGAAAAACAAAAGATCCAAAATTATAGGCCAATCTCGCTGCTAAATGCTGATTATAAAATATTTATGACAATAATGGTGGAAAGAATTAAAAATATACTAAACGTAATCATACACCCAGACCAAAATGGATTTTTACCTAACAGACACATAAAAAACAATATATGAACGATAATGGACATATTAGAATACTATGAGATACACTCAGGAAAACAAGCAGCATTGATATTTATTGATGCACAAAAAGCATTCGATAACCTGAATTGGGATTTTCTTATAAATCAATTAGCAATAATAAACTTCGGAGAAAAAAATATTGGGATAATCAGAGCAATATAGTCTAGTCAGAGGGCAAAAATAATACTAAACGGGGGAAGCAACAGAAGGTTTCAGCCAAAGGGGTAAGACAGGGATGCCCTCTATCCTCCCTGTTATTTATCCTCTCAATAGAGACATTGATGTTACAAATTGCAAAGAACAAGGACATAAAGGGATTGAAAATTAGAACACAGGAATACAAAGTGCAGCCTTTGCCGATGATCTAGCATTTATCATAGAGGAACCCCTAGAAACTGGACTAAAACTATTAAGAGACATAAACCAATTCAGTAAAGTGGCAGGGTTTAAAATAAATAAAGAGAAAACTAAAATATTAACTAAGAATTTAACTAAAAAACAAAATGAAGAACTGGAGGAGAAACTGGGAATTTCGAGGGCCAAGAAAATTAAATATTTGGGAATATGGCTATTGGCAAAATGTATTACAATAAAAGAAGATAACTACAATAAATTGCTATGACAGATACAAAAAGATTTGGATAATTGGACTAAACTACAGATATCACTAATTGTCACAATCTCAACAATTAAAATGAATGTACCACCCAAACTACTTTATCTTTTCCAAACAATACCGATTAAATTAGAGAATTTTTTTTCGAACAACTAAATAAAATGGTATCCAAATGTATCTGGTCAGAGAAAAAAATGGTCAGAGAAAAAATTAAATACAAACTTCTACAAGATAGTAGAAACAAAGGGGTCTTCAGCCTCCCAGACTGGCAGCTTTATTATCAGGCAGCAGCTCTAACATGGCTCAAGGACTGGATTCAACTAAAAAATAAAAAAAAATCCTTATGCTAGAAGGCCACGATCTCCAACTAGGCTGGCATGACTTCCTCTGGGAGGGAAAGAATAAATCTCATTCCTACTTCCAGAGACACATAGTAAGGGATGCCCTGTTTAAGGTGGGGGGGGGGGGGAGAAACATTATGTGAAAATCCCAATCTGGTTATCAACGTTGGAGGCAATGACATATCCAAATACTATAGATATCAGTAAAATGATAAGATATGCAGAACTCTTAGATGAAAATCAGTACAAAATCTGAAAACACAAGAAATAATTATGGAATGGTGGCCCTATTTACAAATTAAAACAAGATTTAAAAAAGATCGGGAACTATACGGAATACACGAGAAACAAATAGAATTAGATAAAATATTATTAGGAACAGGAGGAAAAATGATTACTAGATGATATAATTTTCTCTTAAGATATAAAATGGAGAAAGAGACAGTAAAGGAGACATTGATTAGCTGGGGAAGAAATTTTGGCCGTAATATAGAAAAATGGGATAAACTATGGGAAAGAAATTATAAATTTACAACGGCAGTAGCTTACAAAGAAAATCTCTATAAAATGTTTTATAGATGGCATTTGCCTCCAGCACGATTGGCCAAAATGTACCCAAATTTATCCCCCAAATGTTGGAGATGCAGGCACAAGCCTGGAACATACTATCATAGGTAGTGGACTTGTCCCATTACAAGGAAGTACTGGTGCAAAATTCGGAAATGGTTGGAAGAAATTACTGAGTGAAAAATAGAACTCAAACCAGAAGCATTCTTATTAGGACTACTAGACCAAAAAATGGATAAACAATCTTAATACATAATCATACACATACTCACTGCAGCCAGGATTGTTTTCGCACAAAACTGGAAAAAAATCAATACACCCACAGAGGAAACTATAATCAGAAAAATACTCGAATGCGCAGAAATGGACATAATGACAATAGAACTAAAAGAGAGAGAAGAATTGGACTTCTAGAGTATGGAATAAAATGTGTAAGTGGCTAGAAATCAGAAGCCAAAACAGAAAATTGAGAATATAAATATATGGTGATACAAATAATATTATTATTAGTGTTAATACTACTGTTGTTATATTATAGGACAAGGTTAAAGCAATAGGAAGGCAATGCAGAATGGAGAAGTATAAGAGCTACGCAAGAAAGCCGATACAGAAGGCTGTAAAATTACTGTATATTGTTATATATGTTTTGTGCTTTGTTCTTTCTCATTGTGTTTTACTGTTTTTAAAGATTAAAACATTTAATAAAATGTATTTATTAAAAAAAATAGAGTGGCGAACCAGTTGTTAAATTATTTGAATCCTACCACTGAACTGAATCCAAGGTTCTGTCTTAGGCCCAGTACTCTTCAACATCGTAAGATTTAGATGATGGGATAGAACAGGATCTCATCAAAGTTGCAGACAACATCAAGCTGGGGGGAATAGCCAACAATTTATAAAACAGGCTCAAGATCCGGAAGAATCTGGACAGACGAACACTGCATACTATCCAACAAAATGCAAGTTAGTGGTGAGAAATATAAGGTCTTACAGTTAGGCAAGAAAAGCCAAATGTACAGATACAGAATAGGTGATATCTGGTTTGACAGAAGTAACTGTGAAAGGGATTTTGATGTCCTAGTAGACAAACACTTAAATATGAGCCAGCATTATGCTGCAGCTACCCAAAAAAACCCAATGAGGTCCTAGGCAGCATCAACAGAGGGATAATATCAAGGTCACTTTTTTACCACTTTCTAATGTTTTGTTAAGACCACATTTTGAATACTACATCCACTTTTAGTTCCCATGATTACAAAAAAGATGTTGAGACTATATAAAGAGTGCAGAGAAGAATAACAAAGATGATTAGAGGGCTGGAGGCTAAAATATATTATAAACAATTATGGAAGTGGGAATGTTTAGTCTAACAAAGAGAAGTAGGGATGACATGATAGTATTCCAGTATTTGAGAGGCTGTCACAGAGAAAAGGGGTCAACCTATTCTCCAAAGCAACTGAGGGAATGGCAAGAAGTACCAGATGGAAACCTATCAAGCAAAGATCTCCTTAGAACTGACAGCAGGGATATCCTGTCAATTAGAACTATTAATTAGTGAAATGGCTTGCTTCAGTTGTAGGTGCTCTATTAATGGAGGCTTTAAGAAGAGTTTGCATAGCCATTTGTATAGAATGGCAAAGGATCTCCTGATTGAGCAAGGGCTGAAATGGAAAACCTCCAAGTTCCCTCCTAACTGTATTCTGTATTCTGACTTCCTGACTGTTTAATAACCTATGGCCGTGATGGTGAACCTATGGCAGGCGTGCCATAGGTGGCACGTGGAGCCATTTGTCAGGGCACGTGAGGCGATGCCCTGTCAGCTGGCCAGTGCGCATGTGCCAGCTAAATTTGCCCTTTTTTGCATGCTCTTTTCACCCTCCCCAGGCTCCAGTGGCTTTATAGGAGCCTGGGGAGGGCGAAAAGAGCCTCCCCTCCCCTCCCTCCTGGAGACCCTCTGGAGGCTTCATGAACTTCCCTGAAGCCTCCGAGCACACAAAATGACGCGCCGACGAAACCAAAAGTGACGTCCTATTAGCTTGGAGCATCATTTTGAGTGGTCCGGAGGCTTCAGCGACCTTCAGGAGGCTTCCCTGAAGCCTCCAGAGCACTCAAAATGACGCGCCGAACAAACCAGAAGTGACGTCCGATTTGCTTGCAGCGTCATTTGGAGCTTCAGAGAAGCCTCCTGAAGGTCTCTGAAGCCTGAGGACTACTCAAAATGACGCTCCAAGCAAATTGGACGTCACTTCGGTGTTTCATTTTGAGTGCTCAAAGACTTCAGGAAAGCCTCCTGAAGGTCGCTGAAACCTCCGGAGGGCCTCCAGGGGAGGCGGGGAATGCTGTTTTTGCCCTTCCCTGGCTCCTATAAAGCCTCTGGAACCTGGGGAGAGCGAAAAGAGCATGCAAAAAATGGGGGATCAGGCCTGTAGTGCATGCATGCGCACTGGGGGGGTTCACGCATTGCATTACGGGTGCGGCACGCCCATGCACGACCCCCCCTGCACAAGCCAAAAAAGGTTCACCATCGCTGACCTATGGTGTTGGAACCAGATGAAATTGATCCCAATTCATTAGAATCAGAATCAATCTTTATTACGTCACAGATCAATACAAAAGCTAAACATTAAAATAAACACATTCTCTAAAAATTACTAGTAGTAATAATTTTACTACTACTTTACTATTAGTAGTAATAATTTACTACTAATAGTAGTAAAGTAGTAGTAGTAGTATGAATAAGAATCTGCAGGTATTTTTCCCCGCGTATTATTATTGTAGCAGCACAAAATCTTGCTATTGCACGAGTGGTGGTTGGCTATGAATCCTGAAGGAGATGGTTCATGTAGAAATTATTTGATCTACGTAGAAATCTCTCTAATAGAGAGATGTATGTTGAGCTGAAGACCCTGTAGAACAGTGGTTCTCAACTTTCCTAATGCCGCATCCCTTTAATACAGTTCTTCATGTTGTGGTGACCTCCAACCATAAAATTATTTTCGTTGCTACTCTATAACTGTAATTTTGCTACTGTTATGAATCGTAATGTAAATATCTGATATGCAGGATGCTTGAAACAAGACCCTCAATTTTGCAAGTCAGTCGTCCCTTGTTACTTAAGGCATGACTCCCTCTGGGAAGTTTAAGAGCAGGCTCCTGGCTCTAAGTGGAAAGAGCGCCTTTCTTTTAAAAAGGAAGAAAAAAAAACAGCCACCAATTCTTCCTTTCTTTCTCTATCTCTCTCTCTCTGTCTCTCTCTCTCTCTCTGTGTGTATGTGTGTGTGTGTATGTCTTTGTATCCGTCCCCCTTCCTCATCTCTGTCTCTCTGTGTGTCTCTCTGTCTCTCCCCTCCCTTCCTCTCTGTCTCTCTCTATCTATATCTGTGTGTGTGTGTGTCACTCACTCACTCACTCACTGACTCTGTGACTCTCTCTCTCTGTTTAGTTTAGTTTAGTTTATTTACATTTATATCCCGCCCTTCTCCGCAAAGGACCCAGGGCGGCGCACAGGAAAATTTAAAAAATATACAGAGTACAAAAATAAATACACAATTTAAAATATAAATTAAACCGTCTTATCCTATGCTAAAAACCCAATTTTAAAATACCCAATAAAACTATCTAAAAGTCCCCATGGGAGGTTAGGCTAGGCCGGCTTGTTGGAATAGGTATGTCTTTAGACATTGGCGGAAGAGGCGGAGGTCGGTGATGGTGCGTAATTCGGGGGGTAGGTTATTCCAAAGGGCTGGCCCCGCCACAGAGAAGGCTCTTCCCCTGGGTGTCGCCAGTCGGCATTGCCCGGCCGACGGCACCCTGAGAAGGCCCTCTCTGTGGGAGCGTATCGGTCTAAGGGATGTATGGGGCAAGAGGCGGTCTCGCAGATAACTAGGCCCCGAGCCATGGAGCGCTTTAAAGATGGTCGTCAAGACCTTGAAGCGCACCCGAAAGACCACAGGAAGCCAATGCAGCTCGCGCAGGAGCTGTCTCCCTCCCTTCCTCCCCCCTCTGTCTCTCTCTGTCTGGTTCCCTCCCTCTCTGTGCCTCTGTTTGTCTGTCTGTCTGTCTCTCTCTCACACACACACACTATGGTCACCTCACCTCCTGTTCTTTGGCTGCTGCACAAGCCCACGTGGCGTGCACTGCCCTCTTCTGGCAGTTGCCTCATTTCCAATTGAGGGGGTGGGGAATGCATGTGTTTTCCTCCCTCTGCATGGATTTCCCACCCCCTATTGGTCCCGTTGTTGCTGGAGCTGCTTTTGCTGAATTCAGCACGGCGGCGGGACTCTTGGCATCGCTGAGAGCTTCGCTGGCAGCCACTTCTTGTCATCACCACTGCACTGGATTCAGCAAAGTGGCTCCAGCAGCAATGGGACATGCTTGGGGAAGGGAGAGATGGAACTGACTGCCTGGGATTGTGTTTCTGCCACCACTGTGAAAATGTCTGTTTTCCAGCCCCAGGAGGGAAGGAAAGAAGCCAGTCTTTGGAAAGAACCTCCCTCCCCCTCTAGAGAGCCCATGCCCTTGGCTATCGCATTCCTCCTTTCTTTCTCCACCTTGCCTGAGCAAAGAAGGCGGGCCACTAAACTGCCCACTCACCCACATTCAAACCAACCTGCCCCCTCCTGTCTTTTGGCATGGGCTCTCTGGAGGGGGAGGGAGGTTCTTTCCAAAGACTGGCTTCTTTCCTTCCCTCCTGCAGCTGGAAAACAGACATTTTCACACCAGGCGAGTGAGAACAAGTTCCTGCCAATACGAAGTCTCTGAGGCTGTAATTGTATGGGGTGTGCATGCACACCTATGCTTTCCATGGTGTGGAGCTGCGGCAATGCTCTGTGCGGCCGTTGATGACTCTGGAGCCCATCCGTGGGGGATTTCGAGGAATGCCAGGGGGAGTCTAAAGTTTAGAGTTCTGATGGTCTTAGTGACCCCTGTGAAAAGGTCATTCGACCCCAAAGGGGTCGTGACCCATAGGTTGAGAACTGCTGCTGTAGAACTTGCTCAAACTAAGGACATATAAGTTATCTTCAACTTCCCAAATACCACATGTACACGCTCAGCTACTGGAGTTTTATTATACCTGCCCTGTAGGAGTGCTGAGGAGAGGATATTAAAAATGCTATTCTACTTTTAAGAAAAGTTAGGTCTTTCAGATCTTTGCCTGTTTCTACATATTCTGATTTCTCTTTGGATTGCATAAATACAATTCATTAGAAAACATACTTCTGAACATATTGAGCAAAAGCAGCAACATTCTGAATACTAACTTCCACAGACAAAAAAGGCAAATTTCTTAACCTTAAATGTTTCTTCCTCTTCTTTGTACACTGGATCCTGTCTTGCTAGGCAAGTTAGGAATTCAACAGCAGTCAGTGGCTTCTTACTCAGCTGCATTCGACGTCTTTCAGTTAGGACTGCTTGAACTGCTCGGAGAATGGGTCCCTGAGCATAACCATCAGAAACCTGTGCCAGGCAACTGATATTTAGTTGTTTGGAGAGAAACCCTCCATTTTGCTGAATGAAGTGTTTCCATAAAACTGTTAAAATGATTACAAAAGCAAGGAAATCAATAGTTAGTAGGCGGAATAATAATCATAGTAGTAGGTGATAAGCAAAACAGATTATTTTTAACTATTTGGTTTTTACAATAGTCTCATTTTAAAACTATTAAAATTGTTGATATTTGCATATTTTTCAGGAAGGTCAGAGTGACTTGATAGTCAACTGCAATTCACACAGAATCAACCCACTTTTAAAATCCACTTATAAAGTAGGCTACATTAAGCTTCTTTCCCTGCAAAATAATCCCAGTACTTCATCTGATAGTTTAGGTCCGTTCTGACTATAGCCATTCTCATTTGGGATCATATGGCATCACTTTTAAAATAGTTTCTTGTTAAAAAATTCATGACTGGTACCCTGTTTCCCTGAAAATAAGACCTCCCCAAAAATAAGGCCAAGTGCTTATTTCGGTGGTCAAAAGAAAATAAGACCCTGTCTTATTTTCAGAGGAACACGGTAGAGACATGGGAACAAGGTCAGCCAATGAATAAGCATAGCAACTAAATCAGCCAGTGGGAGCTTAAACAGATTCAATTCAATTCAATTCAAATTTAATTTATATAACCGCATCCTCTCCCCAAGGGGTCTCGGAGCGGTGCACAGGGAAAATTAAAATATTATAAAAATATATACATAAAACAGATACAATAGATAAAAACAAATTAAATCGAAATAGTCCCTGCGCTAAAATCCCCTCAATTTAAATTCTACAAAAAAAAACCTAAAACCCTATCAAAGACGGGAGACTAATCTAGGCCGGCCAAGCAGAAAAAGTGTGTTTTCAATTTTTGACGGAAGGAGCGGAGGTCCGTGGTTGTTCTAATTTCGGGGGGAAGGTCGTTCCAGAGGGCCGGGCCCGCCACAGAGAAGGCCCTTCCCCTGGGCGTCGCCCGCTGGCATAGCCTGGTGGACGGCACCCGGAGAAGCCCCTCTCTGTGGGAGCGAATCGGCCGCAGGGATGTATGGGGCAGGATCCGATCCCGCAGATAGCTAGGTCCCGTGCCATGGAGCGCTTTAAAGATGACAACTAACACCTTGAAGCGCACCCAAACGACAAGCAGCCAGTGCAGCTCGCGCAAGAGAGGTGTTACATGGGTGAACCTAGAGGTCCCCATTATTGCTCGCGCGGCTGCATTCTGGACCAGCTGAAGTCTTCGGGTGCACCTCAAGGGGAGCCCCATGTAGAGAGAGTTACAATAGTCCAGTCGGGATGTCACGAGGGCATGAGTGACTGTGCAAAGGGCATCCCGATCCAATAGGGGGTGCAACTGGCGTACCAGGCGTACCTGGTAAAACGCCCTCCTGGCCACGGCTGTCACTTGATCTTCCATGGACAGCCGGGTATCTGAGTCTGTGCAGAGAATTGAAACACGGATTATAAATTTTTTGCAAAAGTATTAGCCAACAGATTGATGCCAGTTATCCAAGAGGTAATTCATCACGACCAAGCAGGATTTATCGAAGGAAGATACATGAAGGAGAATGTCAGGCAAATTATAGATTTACTGGACTATTTAAATAAGAATAAACAGATCCCTGCAGTGCTGGTTTTTTGGGATGCGGAAAAGGTCTTTGATCGAGTGAATTGGAATTTTATAATAAAGACTTTGGGAAAAATGGATTTGGGGGCTCGGTTTATACAGGCGATTGGAGCAATATATCAAGAACAATCTGCACAACTTATTATTAATGGAAGCTTGTCAAAGAACTTTAATATACACAAAGGTACAAGACAGGGTTGTCCATTATCCCCATTGTTATTTATCTTAACCTTAGAAGTCTTGTTGAATACAATATGGGACTCGAACTTCTTGAATGGAATAGCTATAAGGCAAGAGGAATACAGAACTAGGGCATTTGCAGATGATCTGGTTGTTACCCTAACACGACCGATGAAATCAATAATCCAGATGAAAGACATTATAGAGGAATATGGCTTGGTATCCGGATTCAGACTGAATCTGAAAAAGACTAAAATGATTGTTAAAAACCTGACAGAGATTCAAAAAAAGAAACTTGAAAGGGTGGCAGGTTTTGAAATAGTGACAAAGGTTAAATATTTAGGAATACAAGTCACAGACTCAAATATAAAACTATTCCAAAATAACTATGAGGTGCTGTGGCAAAAGATACAAAAAGATTTGCAAACCTGGAAAAAATTACAGTTATCTTTGCTTGGAAGAATATCAGCAATTAAAATGAATGTTTTATCTAGATTTATCTTTCTGTTTCAAATGATATCGGTGCTTAAATCTGATAAACAACTGCTAGAATGGCAAAAAACGTTGAATAAATTTGTTTGGAATGAGAAAAAACCGAGAGTGAAATTGAAAATTATGCAAGATACTAGTGAAAGAGGTGGGCTTAAACTTCCAAACCTTCGACTGTATTACGAAGCAGCTGCATTGACACAAATAACTGATTGGTTTGGAAAAACAAAAACTGAACTGTTGAATATAGAAAGCCACGATCTCGATTTGGGATGGCATGCATACTTATTCTATGAACATAAAGTGGATAAAGTGTTTAATAGTCACATACTTAGAAGTGCCTTGATGAGAATCTGGAAGAAACACCGATCCAATTGGGATTATAAGATTCCGCTTTGGCTGGATCTTGCTGATACCATGTGGAATACAAATATTAAGTCACTCGGGGTTTTTTTATATAAAGATGTGCTTTTTGCTGAAAGGGGCAGATGGCAGCTGAAGACTTTGGACACACTGTTGGGAGAAGGGATTAATTTAACTTGGCTACAGTATATTCAATTACAGATGAGATGGAAAGAAGATCAAAAAACTGGTTTAATGGAGCATGAAGTAGAATTGGTCAGACAGATAAAAGAGACAGGTCCAATGCATATTAAGAGGGTTTATAATGTCCTGCTAGAAAGGGATTCAGAAACTGAATTGGTTAAAGATTGTATGATTAAATGGGCCCAGAATTTTACTGAACCAATTATGATGGATACGTGGGAAAAAATATGGGTTCAGAATGTTAAATTTACACAGTTACAGAATTTGCGGGAGAATTTTTATAAAATGTTTTATAATAATAATAATAATAATAATAATAATAATAATAATAATAATAATAATAATAATAATAATAATAATAATAATAATAATAATAATAATTTTATTTGTATACCACATCCTCTCCCCGAGGGGACTCGGAGCGGTTTTATAGATGGCATTTAGATCCTAAGAAATTATCATGTATGTACCCTAATGTTCAACCAAAATGTTGGAGGTGCGAGTGTTTAGAAGCTACATATTATCATATATGGTGGACTTGCAAGAAAGTTAAGGCTTTCTGGATAAAAATTTGGTGGGTTATGCAAAATGTTTTGAAGAAAAAAATACAATTTACTCCACAACTGTTTTTATTGGGTATAGTTAGGGATTTTACATCGGGGGAAACAAAATTGATTTTGTATATGGTGACAGCAGCTAGACTGCTGGTTGCCCAGCACTGGAAGAAAGATGTTCTACCTACTATTGATCAATGGACCCAGAAGATGGCTGGATTTGCTGAAATGGCAAAAATTTCAGCTTTTTTAAAGGACCAGATGCAAGAGACCTATACACAGAAATGGAAAAAGTGGATTGATTATATACAAAATAAATACCAGACTAGAAAATATTGTGTAGCTTTTAGCCGAGGGAGATTAGATGAATAAGGTAGTCAGCAGGGGGTACAATATGAAGGGAATGAACAAAATATACTGTGTTTGGAATTACTTGGGTTGCATATAGTGGAAGTCAGGGGGATGGGGGGGGAAGGGGAAGTTGGGGAGGGTTAGGGAGGGTATGGGAGGGAATTATACTGGTACTTGATTTATGTACTCTAGGTTGAAAGGGGGGGGGAAGGGTATAATATCTGGCCCTGATTCATGCGGTTTATGTTGGGGGAGGGTGGCAAAGGGATATAATATTTGTATTTGATTTATGTATTTTTATGTTGGGGGAAGGGGGGGCAAAAAAGGGGGGGAAATCTGTTGGTGAAAAACTTTTTCAATAAAAAAAAGAAACAGAAACGTAAGCAGTCTGCTGCTCTGAGAAGTAAACTAGAAGTCTGTCTGAGCTTCTCTGCTGAAATGAAATTAACTGCTTGACTTTGTCTCTCGCCTTGTGTTTACTTGGAAGAACCACTTGTTGGTATTGTACATTTATTCATCAATTCTTATATATATAAAGAAGTTAATCTCTGTGTGCTATTGGATTTGAATTTATGCAACAAACTCTGACAGGTTATGGGCCCAGAGCACACAGAAAGACTGAACTGTAATTAAGCTGTGAAGACTGTGTTTAAAAGAGAAACAAGGCAGAGAAAGATTGCAGAATGATTGCTGCTAAATTTAAGGAAAGCTCTGTGCCTTGTTTGAGACAGAAGAACATTATTATTTGGGCTGCAAAGATGGAATGTTTCTTGAAGGCTAAGGAGCTGTGGAATATTGTTATTAATCCACCAAAAGCTTTTGCAGCTGTGAGCAGAAGCAGCATGATACAGCAATGGCTGATATCATCTTGAGTTTAGAAGACGAACAGTTTATTAATGTAGCTGATTTAAAGACTGCAAAGGAAGTCCAGCTGAAATTAAGAAATGTGCATGTTAATGTGTCAGCATGCAATATCGTACAATTATCAAAACAATTATACAGAGCCTGTTTGCAACCTGGTGAATCAGTGGAAAGACATTTATTGGAAATTGTTTCCGGCTTCGGACGCGGACGGACGCGGATCCTCGCTTCCGCCGCTGTGTTGCCTCAGCTGCGCCCTTGGGCGCGGGGGGGGGAGGTTTAAAATCCCCCCCTTGCGGAGAGGGCCCCCATCTCGACGGCGGTCGGGGGGGCTGCTCCTGCTTCGCCCTAGGGGCTGGGGAACTTTCGCGGGGGGAGTTTCCACTTCGCTGAAGACGCTGGAACATGGAGGATGTAAGAAGAAGCTGAAACTCCGGGGCTGTATGGCTGCGCTGAGGCTCCGGATTAAAAAATAATGGTATGTGCCTTATTTGGATTTTTTTTTACATTCAATCTGATGGAAAGAGAAGATAGGGGGGAGTTGGAAACAACTCCTCTGGAATTAAAGCGGCTTGTATAAAGAGTTCCGCGCTGCGGAGAGAGCGAAAGTGACTTCCGTCGGATTTATTGAAAAAGGAAGTTTCTTAACCAAGGGATTTGCTGTTAAACAATGTATCTGGAGCCTTGCTACATTTTAAATTGACTGTTCCTACTTTCTCTTTCCCCACTCTGCCGGCAAGGCGGAAAGATGGCGTTCTCTTTGTTCTCAGGATGGAATTTTTTTTTTGAAAACAAGCATTCCTCTATTTTAACAAAATTAGACTGATTTTAAAATATATAAGAAAAGGACCTGCTCTGGTGTCTCTCGGTGTTTTCTCCCTTTGCGAAACTTTCTGTTTTGTTTGGAAAAATTTTCTTTTTTTTTTCTTTTTTCTCTCTGGATGTTATAAACTCAATTTGAACTCCAGCTGCTTTTGTCTCGGACTTCACAGACTGCCCGCCCAAGAGCACCATTTTTTCTTCCCTTTCTTCCTCTCTACGCACTAACACCTAAAACTTTAATTATGGCATCGAGGAAACCCCCATCTGTGAAACCAAGCTCTGCTCCAGCATCTACAAGACCCAGCCTATCCTCACAACCAAAGATTTCAGCAATGTTACAGAAGGAAACAGAAGTAGCGGATCCTAAGTCACCAAGCCCTCAGCCATTAAATATAGAGGAGATGTTTCAAAGAATAATGAATGAAATGCAACAAATCCGGAAAGACAATTTAAGCACAAGATTGGAATTATTGGAGGCGCAAAGAGAAATAACAAATAATAAACAAAAAATTGTGGGGCTGGAAGGGGGGGCGGTTGAGATGAAGGAAGAGATAAAAGACTTTAAGAAAGAACTTACAGATATTACTGGTCAAATGTCTAAAATTGATTTTGAACGCATGTCTTTTTTCTTAAGATTCCAGAATGTTCCTGAATTACCCAATGAGAATCTGAGAGAGCTAATGGTTACTATGTTAGCAGATTATATTAAGAAAGATAAGGAATTTATTTGGGGGGACATTGATTTGATTTATAGAATTAACTCAGCATTTGCCAGAATAAATGAGGTACCCAGAGAGATACATATTAAATTTATAAGAAGGTCAACGAGAGAGGAGATACTGAGAGTGCAAAGAGGGGGCCCTTTGATGTATCAGCAAAACGAGGTGGCCATATTGAAGCAGATCCCAAAGAAAATAAGAGCTATAAGAAGGAATTATTCCTTCTTAACTAAAAAATTATTCAAAAAGGGGGTGTGGTTCAAGTGGTTGATGCCTGAAGGGATGCTGGTATTCTGGGAGGGAGGAAGAGTCAGAATCAAAACAGTTGAAGAGGCGCATAATTTTCTTAAAAAACATTCCTCAATCCTGGATGACGATGAGATGGCAACGGGAGGGGCCACGGGTCCGCCTGCTGGTGGGGGGGGGAGGAGGAAGAGACCATAGCAAAGAGGCTCAGATCGCAAAAATAATTTGTTATATTTCTTTAGTAATTCCTGTACGGATGTCAATAGTATAAAGTAATTTAATGTATGAAATAATATGAAAATTTATGATTTTAAAATGTATGTACCCCTTCCCTTTAATGATTTCTTTTTAATTGAATATGTATGAAGACTCGGAGGCGGTCATCAGACCCGATGTGGAAGCTTCAAATATTATCTATTACCTTATCTATCCCTTTCCCAATATAAATTGTTAAAACCAATAAAACGTTTTCAAAACGAAAGACATTTATTGCAAATGCAAACTTTGTTTGTGGAGTTGGAACAGTGTGGATTGCATTTTCCTGAGTCAAAACATGTTCTTAGTGTTAAATAGTCTTGATGAAATGTGGGGCATAGTTTCTGCAGTGTTTGAATGCAAACCAGAGCAGGAGCTGTGCTTGGAGGCTTTAAAGGCTTGTTTGATTGCTGCGGAGCAGAAACACCATTATAGAAAAAGCCACAATTAGAAATTCCTGAAGTGGGGCCCAAGGAACAGAGAGAGAAGAGCGGAAAATTCCACAGACTGGCTGTCTACAGAGACCATAGAATCAGACAAGAAGTCTGCAAGGAGAAATGAAGTAGCAGAAGAGATCAAATTACAGTCCAGCAACAGAAGCTGTGCTTCATTTGTGGTGAAAAAACACATCTACAGAAGGACTGTTTCATTGGTGGGTTCCGGATCCCGTTCTAACCGGTATGATTGCAATGGGCCCGGCGGCGTCCACATGGACAAGTGTGCGCATGCATCTTACCGTCCAGTGATGCCTCCGCTACATTTTGGTGAAGCGTTGCACAGGCAGTGTATGCGCCGTGCGTGTGCATGGAAGCACCAAACAGTTTAAAGACAGGTAAAAAACATGGGTGAGAGGGTGGGCCTTCTGGAGCACCATACCGGAACGGTACCAGTGCTCCGGGCAGGCACCAGTACACCCATACTGGGTCATACTGCCTGCAACCTACCACTGAACTGTTTGAAAGGAAAAAGCTTCTTTCTGCACAGAAGAAATTATTTGCAATCAAAAGATGGGCAAGTTGCTGTTGCAAAAGTTACCTATTGCAATAGCAGAAACAAATGGTTCATAGACAGTGGTGCAAGTGAAACAATTGTTAATAATTCTCAATTGTTTTACAGAATGGAACCATCTGCTCAAGATGCAGTAGCCTTGGCAAATGGCCAGAAGATTAAAGTCATTGGAAGAGGCTGTGTGCAAATTCCATATCTGGAAAAGAGGTTTAATGATATTGAAGGAGTATATGAATCAAAATGAATCAAAATGAATCAATATGAATTGCTTATGTTACTATATAATTATTATTGATTAAACCAATATTTGAGGTTTGCTTTTGATATGATATACTGCTAGAAATCATTTATTAAGAATTAAGCTTTGTTATTGACTTCTGCTTATATTATTGTATACTGTCAGAAATTAGTTGTTTTCCAGCCTAGTAAATTGTAACCTTAATACTACACTGCAAATATTATCTCACTGCTGTGTCTTGCTTCTATTCTTGGCTTCAAAGCTAGGCACATTCTTGAAAGCTAGTAGAAGAAATAGTTACATGGGAATATGAGGCTCCGTAGATAAAGGAACAAAGCTAGTAGAAGAAATTGTTACGCGGAAATAGCAGGTCTCATAGATAAAAGAACCAAACTAGTTTTAGTTTAGTTTTATTTGATTTATATCCCGCCCTTCTCCAAAAGGACCCAGGGCGGCGCACAGAAATTTAAAATAACATACAAAATAATACAAAAATACAAAAAAATTAAAAAAACCTATTAAATACCAAGTCTTGCGCTAAAACCAATTAAAATCCCCAATTAAAACTATCTATACTAGTCACAGCGGAGGTTATGTTAGGCTGGCTTGATGAAAAAGATGTGTTTTTAAACACTGGCGGAAGAGGCGGAGGTCAGTGATGGTACGGAGTTCAGGGGGTAGGTCGTTCCACAGGGCGGGGCCCGTCACAGAGAAGGCCCTTCCCCTGGGTGTCCTCAGTCGGCATTGTCCGGCCGACGGCACCCTGAGAAGGCCCTCTCTGTGGGAGCGTATCGGTCTAAGGGATGTATGGGGCAGGAGACGGTCTCGCATATAACTAGGTCCCGAGCCATGGAGCGCTTTGAAGATGGTCGTCATTTTTTCATTTCATTTCATTTTATTACATTTATCTCCACAGAGGACCCAGGGCGGCGCACAGGAAATTTAAAAAACATACACAATAGAAGATAGACAAATAATTTAAAATATATATTAAATAATCCCCAATCCTGTGCTAAAAACCAATTATTAAAAACCCAATTTAAAACTTTTCTAAAAGTCCCCATGGGAGGTTAGGCTAGGCCAGCTTGATGGAAAAAATATGTCTTTAAACATTTGTGGAACAGGCGGAGGTCGGTGATGGTCCGGAGTTCAGGGGGTAGGTCGTTCCAAAGGGCAGGGCCCGCCACAGAGAAGGCTCTTCCCCTGGGTGTCGCCAGTCGGCATTGTCCGGCCGACGGCACCCTGAGTCTCGCATATACCTTGAAGACCTTGAAGCGCACCCAAAAGACCACAGGAAGCCAGTGCAGCTCGCGCAGGATCGGTGTTATATGGGAGCATCTAGAGGCTCCCGTAATCACCCGCACGGCTGCATTCTGCACTAACTGTAGCTTTCGAGTGCACCTCAAGGGAAGCCCCATGTAGAGAGCATTGCAGTAGTCGAGTCGGGATGTCATGAGGGCCTGAGTGACTGTGCGAAGGGCAGCCCGGTCCAGTAAGGGGCGCAATTGGTGCATCAGGCGTACCTGATGAAACGCCCCCCTGGCCACGGCCGCCACATGGTCTTCCATGGACAGCCGGGAATCCAGGAGGACACCCAAATTGCGCGCCCTCTCCACGGGGACCGGTGTTTCGCCCCCAATGGCCAGAGTTGGAGTAACCTGGCTGAACCGGGGTGCCAGAAACCACAGCCACTCAGTCTTGGACGGGTTGAACTTGAGTTTGTTACTACCCATCCAGATCCGTACGGCTTCCAAACACCGGGACATCACCTCAACGGCATCGTTGGGGTGGTCTGGGGTGGATATGTACAGCTGAGTATCATCAGCGTACAGATGATATCCCACCCCAAAACCACGGATGATCTCACCCAGCGGCTTCATATAGGCTTCATATAAAACTAGGGAGTTTTCCTGTCTCATACATCCTTAAAGCATTCTGCTGAAAAAACTTGGCAAAGGAAGGCTACCACCCCCTACACAAGGCTATAGGAATACTCCATAGATAAGGTAGACAGAGACAGGAATTTGAACAAAAGAAAGCTTTAAAGATCATGTTGGTAATGAATCTTTGTCTCTGATTGGATGAACTTTGTTTCTATCTGCCTAAAATGTATATAATACTCTGAGCCACTCTTGCAGGGTGTGGCTATTCCTTACATGCATTTGTTTGTATGTTTTGGATATAGTTTTGTCACCCAGCTTTTGCTATGGCCATAAATAAGAGCTGATACTTTTTGCAAGCCTCGTCTCGAGTCTCACTCTCTTTGGCATCTCAGTGGCTCGGGGCAACTGCTGGAACCTTACATTTTCTGCCGCACAACATGAGAGCTTGAAGGCATTGTTCTTTCAAGGTAATTCCGTTCAACTCCTTACGAGCTGTGCTGTTTTCAGGCTTAGTGGCCTTCATTTCAGCAGATGGGAAAAACTGGCGAGGACCAGCGATGACGTCAAGAGCGCTCCTGGAGAATCTCATCCAGTGACCTCAACCTGGTAATTGCTGGCAGACTTTGATCCCACCTGACCTGAAAGAGGCTTGCACCGAGGGCTGTGAGATAATCCCCTCTAGGTGAGTAGAAATCCCTTATTTTGGAGGGTTGAAAGGAGTGTTGCCATGTGTGTGTGTGTGAATGAGAGGAAGGAAATTCCTACTAGAGGTCTGCCTTCCAAGTGAGTGTGGAGATCCAATTTGCATTTCTGATTCTTCATGAGAAGATCAGTCAGAGGATCGCTTTGAAAGGAATGTGACTGTTGGAATAATTGCCAAGCCCCATACCAACGAAAAGGTTGGAGAAATCCCAGAGTGAAGGGAGGGGTTTGGCTGGGATTCCTGATACAATGGAGAGCTTCTGTACACCCTGTACCGAAGAAAGGTCCAAGAAAACCCTTGGCTAGGGTGGGTCTTCTCAGGCTCTGTACTGAAGCCCATTCTGAGAAATACCTTAGGAATCAAGGACAACAAAGCTAGTAGTCTGTCTAGATAGAACCAATGATCTAGTCAAAAGAATAGGGCTGTGTTCTCCATTGGGCTTCGTGTTAGCCCACTGGGATATGTTAAAACCTTTAGTGGCAGTAAACGTTTCCTTTAAAAATAAAAAAATTAAAAACACTTTGCACAACAATTTGCTTGACCTATTTAATTAGCCCTAAGGTAGGCACATCGCTACCAGAGGGCAACCTTGATTAGATTTTAGATTTAACAAATTCATTGATTTTCTGGCTTCCATCGGTCGAATCAAGGAAAACTTTATGCTAGCTTCTTCCTTAATCTCATCGGTCAACCAGATATCCTTAGAGCATTTGGGTTTAGCCCCAAACCAATTTAAAAAATGTGTCCCCCTCATCTCTTCAGAAGAAAAAGGCAAAACAGTCAAAATGATTGAAGAGGAATTTCCCCCCATCATACTTCTTCACTCCCACTTCCCCTGATGTAAATGCTGTGCCTTTATTAGCTCAAGTGCCTCTGGCAGCACCTCAGCCCGCTTTGCAGGACCAAGTGCCTCACCCTGCTCAACAAAATTTGGCATCCCCTGTATCCAGATCTGCCTTCTTTAAGTCCTCCTCCCACCAGAATCTGACAAATTTATATACCTGCAGAACAACTGGGTCCTTCAATCCTAGCCCCCCTCCAACAAGTTCCTATGAAAGAACAGCTGGTGTATATTCATACACCCTTTATTACCAATAATCTTTTAAATTGGAAAAAAGGATTTCCCCCTTACAGGGAATCCCCCCAAAGTTATGTAGAACTTGTTCAATGTATAATGGCCACTCATAAACCCAATGTGCCTGACATTTTTACTCTCTTGTCAGCACTTTTATCTATGTATTTATATCATTGACTTTATATTTATAAATAATTATCTATTTATATTTAATTATTTATTAATACCATGTACTCGAAGCTAGACTTGCTACGGCTGCGAGAGTCCCCGCTCTCGCAGGTTTGGCCCTCCACTCTAACGAGGGCCAGCCTTGATGAGGGACTCATTGATCCGGAGAGGTGGAAGAAACGTGGTCTTAGGGGTTTTTTAAATCGTAGGTTGTTGTCTATTTTAGGGGGTACCAGGGAGGGGGGTGGGCATTATAGACAGGTAGAGACAGAGGGTGAAAGAGAGGGCCAGGCCAGCAGGCGACGGAGGGAGGCGGACGGTGCCGTTAGTAGGGGGGAACTAAGAGTCGTCCCGGTGGAGGGCATACCCATCAATAGGGTCGTGGGGAGAGGCAGGTCTGAGGGGAGACAAGTTCCATCCTCCCGGTTGGGGGCACGTGGCCGTTGGTTGCAAACGGTCGGGTGCCACAACCCCTGCAGGCTAGGTGGTCAGGGAGTACAGAGCCAGGGCCTGCGGCTGATGTTTTGCAATGCCAGGTCCGTTGTCAACAAAGCCCCCCTCATCCATGACCTTGTGTCAGAGGGGGAGCCGGACCTGGTAGGAATTGCGGAGACCTGGTTGGGCCACGAGGGAGGACTCCCCCTCGTTGAAATGTGCCCACCAGGTTACCGCGCTTTTCATCAGCCCCGGGCCCTAGGTAGGGGTGGTGGGGTAGCGGTTGTTATTAGGGAAGGTCTTGAGCCGAGAGAGACCATTGTGCCACAGACCACCGGTTGTGAGTCCCTCTGCGTGAAGTGGGGCCTAGGGAGGCAGTTGGGCTTGCTGGTTGTATACCTGGCTCCCCGCTATGTAGCAGCAGCCCTGCCCGAGCTCCTCGAGGTGATCGCTACGATGGCAGTTGAGACCCCCAGACTTTTAGTCATGGGGGACTTTAATCTGCCATCGGTGGGCGAATCATCCGAGGTAGCTCGGGAGTTCATGGCTTCCATGACGGCCATGGACCTGACCCAATTAATTCAAGGCCCCACCCACGAGGGTGGACACACACCGGATCTCATCTTTGTCTCTGACCAATGGAAGAGTGATCTGGGTACAGGGGATATAGTCATCACACCCTTGTCATGGTCAGACCACTCACTTCTCCGGCTCGACTTTCCAACCGCCACCCCCCACCGCGAGGAGGCGGAACCTGAGTCATCTATCTGGTTCCGCCCCAGGCGCCTGATGGACCCTGATGGGTTCCAGGCGGCGCTTGGGCCACTTCCTGTACCCCTGACCCGCGCCCCGATGGAGGACCTCATGGCCGCATGGAATACTGCGACCACGGGAGCCTTGGATCGGGTCGCGCCCTTGCGGCCTCTCTTGCGGCGGCGAGCTACCCTGGCTCCTTGGTTTACCGAGGAGCTAAGGGTGATGAAACGCCACAAGAGATGCCTAGAGAGAAGATGGAGGTCTACTCGATTTGTATCTGACCGGACACAGGTAAGAGCCCATTTACGGACTTACATTGTGGCGCTGAGAGTGGCCAAACGTCATCATTGTGCCACTCTCATAGCATCCGCAGAAAACCGCCCTGCCGCCCTGTTTAGGGTGACCCGCTCCCTCCTTCAACAGAGGGTGCGGGAAGCCCCGCTACAGGGTAGAGCAGAGGAATTTGTGATTTTTCTGCAGGAGAAAATCGCTCAGATACAGAACGAGTTAGCCCCCATTGATGGCCCAGTGGGATGCCACGAGGCAGATCTTGTTTGGGAGGAGTTTGACTCCGTTGCTTCCGAGGATATGGACAGGTTACGTGGGCGACTGCGAGCCACCACGTTTATTGGACCCGTGTCCCTCCTGGCTTGTACTGGCATCCTAGGAGGTGACACGAGGCTGGCTCCAAGAGGTTGTCAACGCTTCCTTAAGTGAGGGTTCCTTGCCTGCTTCCCTAAAAGAGGCTATGGTGAGGCCCCTCCTTAAGAAGCCCTCTTTGGATCCAGCTTTATTAACCAACTATCGTCCAGTCTCCAACCTTCCCTTCTTGGCGAAGGTTGTTGAGAGTGTGGTGGCACAACAGTTTCCCCGTCACCTGGAGGAAGTTGATTATCTAGACCCGCGCCAGTCCGGCTTTCGGCCCGGGCATAGCACTGAGACGGCATTGGTCGCGTTGGTTGATGATCTCTGGAGGGCCAGAGATGGGGGTTGTTCCTCCATCCTGGTCCTATTAGACCTCTCGGCGGCTTTCGATACCATCGACCATGGTATCCTATTGCATCGGCTGGGGGGTTGGGAGTGGGAGGCACCGTTTTACGGTGGTTCTCCTCCTACCTCTCTGGCCGATCGCAATTTGTGTTGGCAGGGGAGCAGAGGTCGACCTCGAGACCCCTCACATGTGGGGTGCCTCAGGGGTCGGTCCTCTCGCCTCTCCTGTTTAACACATACATGAAGCCGCTGGGTGAGATCATCCGTGGTTTTGGGGTAGAGTACCATCTATACGCTGACGACACCCAGCTGTATATTTCTACCCCAAACCACCCCAACGATGCCGTAGCGGTGATGTGCCAGTGCCTGGAAGCCGTGCGGGTCTGGATGGGAAGTAACGGACTCAGGCTCAACCCGACCAAGACCGAGTGGCTGTGGTTTCCGGCTGCCCGATTCAACCAGCTCACTCCATCGCTGGCCATAGGGGGCGAACATCTTGCCCCTGTGGATGGGGTGCGCAATTTGGGTGTCCTCCTGGATGCCCGGCTGTCCATGGAAGATCAAGTGACAGCCGTTGCCAGGAGGGCGTTTTACCAGGTTCGCCTGGTTCGCCAATTGCGCCCCCTATTGGATCGGGACGCCCTTCGCACAGTCACTCATGCGCTCGTGACATCCCGACTGGACTATTGCAACTCTCTCTACATGGGGCTCCCCTTGAGGTGCACCCGGAGACTTCAGCTAGTCCAGAATGCAGCCGCGCGAGCAATTATGGGAACCACTAGGTTTACCCATGTAACACCGCTCTTGCGCGAGCTGCACTGGCTGCCTGTCGTCTTCCGGGTGCGCTTCAAGGTGTTGATTATCATCTTTAAAGCGCTCCATGGCTCGGGACCTAGCTATCTGCGGGATCGGATCCTGCCTCATACATCCTCACGACCGATTCGCTCCCACAGAGAGGGACTTCTCCCGGTGCCGTCCATTAGACTTTGTCAGCGGGCGACGCCCAGGGGAAGGGCTCTCTCTGTGGCGCGCCCGGCCCTCTGGAACGACCTTCCCCCCGATATTAGGACGACCACGGACCTCCGCTCCTTCCGTCTCAAATTAAAAACTCATTTCTTCTGTCTGGCCGGCCTAGGATAGTCTCTCTGTCTTTGGGGTTTTATTGGGGTTTTGTAATATTGCTTAGTTTTAATGGGAATTTTAGCGCAGGTTTGGATTTAATTTATTTTTAATGAAATGTTTATATGTATTTATTGTTTTACTGTGCCTGTGCACCGCCCCGAGTCCCTGTGGGGAGAGGGCGCGGTTTAGAAATATTAAAATTATTATTATTATTATTATTATTACTATTATCCACCAAAGAAAAACAACTTAAAGCACCACAACATACTATAAAGCTGCTAGGGAACATAGCATCCAAACTAATCATGATGCCATTGATTTGTGGCCTGAACCCCTGGCTCTTTTGAACCCCAATTTTGAAGTTAATCCTAACTTGGATCGGGGGACCTTCATTCTCCAGCAAGTCCGGGATTCAATCCTACAGGGGCTGATACTTGATGTCCCCAAAACAGTGATTTTTCATTATGTCCACCAGATCACCCAAGATACAAAGGAATCCCTCACTGATTTTTTGAACCATCTCAAAGATGGGTTTCCAAAATACACTGATCTCGACCCTGATAGTCCAGCCAATGAGTTTTTGTTGAAAATGACTTTTGTGGGCCAAAGTGCTCCAGACATTAGGAAGAAACTATAAAAACCTGAGGCCCCTACTGCTCAGGCCCTGGAGACTCTTATTCAAGCTGCCTTCACTGTCTATTCCCAGAGCAAAGAAGAAGAAGAAGGAAGATCACAAAATGTGAAAACTGGCTTTTAGCAGTTGCTATCACTTCTCAGAGTAACAGGGGGTGATTCATTCTTTCCCAAAAGGAGTTTCCATCCAGAAAAACCAGTGTGCTTGCTGTAAACGAGTTGGCCACTGGAGAAAAGATTGCCCCCTGGAACGACAACTCAGCAGGAGACGTGGACAAAAGGGGATGGGGAGGCTTCAGGCCTCAAACCCGACAAGCTCCTATGCCCCTTATGTCAGCCCAGGCCTCTGAGTTCCACCCAGAGGCCCATTGAAGGGACTCCAGAGGGCCAATTTCCTCTCCTGACCCTCTGGTGGAATTAAAAGTGGGGGAGAAACTTTATTCCTTTTTGATTGATACAGGGGCCACATTCAGCATCCTAAATGATGCATCAATCCTCTGCCTTTCTTCTCAGACTACTTAGACTGAGACTACTCAGACCATTATTGGAACTACTGGGATAGAGGAAAATGCCTCTCTAAGCTACCCCATGACAGTACAATCAAAAGCAGGCCCCTCCCTTCATCATTCCTTTCTGCTCCTGCCACAATGCCCCATCAACCTTTTGGGATCTCTAGGGAAACTGGGAGCCATTATACAATGCACCCAGCAGGGAGTCTCTCCCTTTTTTTCCCCGTTAAGATAATTTTTATTGATTTTACATAAGCACAATTAATACAGACTTAACAAGAAAAAACATCAAAAAGCCATCTTGCATTACAAATTACAAATTTTAAAGAGTATATCAGTTATTCACAGGTTTCTGTATGTTTCATCAGTAATTATCACTTATTTTTCATATCAAATTATTACAATTCCTATATCTCAACCTTAATCTTACTAATTATTTTAGCATCCCTTTATGTGTAATGTATGACTATCTAATGGCATTCTATTTATAAAACAAACAACAAGAAAAGAAATTTAAAAAAAAAAGTTATCACCCTAAATTGCGTCTTTTTTTGTTTTGTTTTAAAGCAATTTTATTGGGTTTTACAATGTATTTGGGAAAAGGGGTAAAATAGGGTAAAAAGTTAACATTTTAATGGCTTCCATGTGGACGATGATGGTCACCTCCGATACTTCATATAAATTCAATATTAAAAAAAAATTGGCAAAAGATACATATATATCATATTTCAACATGCATACATTCAATCATTTGTTTTTCCTGCCATCCCTTTTCACAGGTTACAGTAATGTTTTCAAAGTCCATTCATTTCTGGGATATGAGTCTCTTTGCTATTGTTTCTTCTTTCTCTTTCCCACCAATGGGCAGGGCCATGGTCCCTCCCGTTTCCTTTTCTTCATCTTCCAGGAGTGGGGAATGTTTCTTAAGAAAGGCCTCAGCCTCTTCTACCATTTTAACTCTAACTCTGCCCCCCTCCCAGAAAACCAACATTCCTTCAGGCAATAACCATTTGAACCAGATCCCTTTTTAAAACAATTTTTTAGATAAAAAGGAATACTTCCTTCCTATCTCTCTAATTTTTGGGGGGATCTGCTTCAGAATGGTAATGTCTTTGTCTTGATATTTCAGAGGGCCCCCCGTTGCACCCTCAGTATCTCATCCCTTGTGGACCTTCTTAAAAACTTAATATGAACTTGTCTTGGTACATTATTAATTCTAGCATATGCTGAATTAATTCTATAAACTAGGTCCATATCCCACCAGAGCTGCTCTTTATTTCTTTTGGTATAATCTGCTAAGATTGTACTCATTAAATCTTTTAAATCTTCTTGCTCCGTCTCTGGCACGTTCTGGAACCTAAGGAAAAAAGACATTCTTTCAAACTCAAATTTTGACATTTTCCCATTAATTTCTGTATTTTCCTTCTGTATTTCCTTCATTTCTTCTTTAATCTCAACTGTTCCTTCTTCTAATGCCTCAATTTTTTGTTTATTGTCTGTTGTGCTTCCTTGTGTCTCCAACAGTTCTATTCTTAAGTTTAACAGGTCCTTTCGGATTTCCTGCACTTCTTTCATAATGCTCTGAAGCATTTTGTTCATTGTTAAGTCTTGGTCGCCTTCCCCAGCTGTTTCCTTCTGTAACATTGTAGTAATTTTCCCTTGTTGTAAGCTTGGGCTGGATCTGGTAGAGGCTGGAGCCAAAAAGGACTTTCCGGATGGCGGCTTTTTTGAAGCCATTGTTGTAAATTTAAGTTCTTGCAGTAGAAAATGGCGCCAGAGAAGCAAACAGTCAGAAAAGTCTGAGATATCCAGGAAAGGGAGAAGCCAAATCAAAATTCCATCAAAGTCCAGAATTAATTTTAATGTCCAAACCAAGAGGAAAAAAAAAGAAAGAAAAGAAGATCCACGTATTAGGAGAGGCACCAAGGGCTTCTTGAGAGAGGCTTCAAATATAAATTTATTGTCCTACGATCTTAAAACTCTGGAGGAATGCTCCGGTGGTCAGAAGAAAGTTTTCCAGCCGGGAACAAAGAGAAGCCATTTTCTCACCTCACCGCAGTAAGAGAAGTAAAAGTGAAAGTTCCTTTTTGTTGCAAAGAGAGCCGGCTACAATGTTGCAACTGTAACTCCGGGAATATAATCCCCCCCCCTTTATCTGCTATTTTATTCGGTTGGCATTTTAGTCCTCTTTCTCTCTTGTAGAGAGCATTTTCTATTGCCGCCTTTTACGAGGGGGGGGGTTAAAACTCCCCCCTCTATTCTTCTTTCTTAAAAACTGTTGAATGTAAAAAAAGAACTCACAATTCACATTTGCCAATCCAGCTTGTCAGGAGACTCGGTGCGATCCTCCGTCCCCGACATTTCCACCATCTTCTTTATTTTCTGTGTTTTCCAGCTAGTGTTGGCGAGAGGGCATTCCCCCCTGCTTTCTGCCCTCCAATTCCTGGGGCGAAGCAGGAAAAGTGCCACGCCGACCGCTGTCGGAGCAGGGGCCTCCCGCAGCCGCCCGTACGGCAGGGGGTTAACCCAAACCCCCTGTGCCCCCGAGGGGGCCCACCAGAGTAGCAAGCAGCGGACGCGCCCGAAAACGCGTCCGTCGCCTTCAGGAGCCGGAAGTCAAGTCCTAAATTGTGTCTTTTAAAAGACGTATTGACCGGGTATTCATAAATTCTGTGCATCTCTAAAATGATTATTATTCATGGGTAATCTCATTTTATAAGTTTTAAATCTAAAAATTTGCCATGTAGCTTAATATTAATATCCCAAAAGTCTCATCTAGTGTTTCAATTTCAATCTATTTCTTCTTTAAGAGTGTCTTTAGGATCTGACCACCTATTAGCATCCTTTTTTCATCCCCCAACTTACCTATGTAAATTCGATAACAATATGATACAATCTTAAGTTTTATGGATAGTTATTAACTAATTAATAATTCTTCAATAACATTCTATAACCATCTAGCTAGTTATTTAATTATTAATAGTCAAATATAAGAATTTCAACCAGTATTAACTATCATTTTTCCATTGCTCTTAATGTAACTCATAATTTCTGTTCTTGTGATTTTTCAATATCTAATATCATCTCAAATTTATATCCAATCTCATATTCATAACTTTTCACCAGTATTTAAGTAAATATATATCACTAGCTATACCCGGCTACGCGTTGCTGTGGCCCGGTCTGGTTAAATTGCCAACCAAACTGTGTGTAGATCTACACCTGCACACATACACACAACCACCATATAACCCCCAACCTACCTACCTACTGTATTTCTCCCTCTCTATCTATCCCTCTACTTACCTACCTATTGTATTTCTTGCTTTCTCCCTCTACCTACTTACTGTATTTCTCCCTCTCTATCTATCCCCATATCTACCTACCTGCCTACCTACTGTATTTCTCCCTCTGTCTATCCCTCTACCTACCTACCTACTGTATTTCTCCCTATCTATCTATCCCCCTACCTACCTACTGTATTTCTCCCTATCTATCTATCCCCCTACTTACCTACCTACTATATTTCTTCCTTTCTCCCTCTACCTAAATACCTACCTACCTACCTACCTACTGTATTTCTCCCTATCTATCCCTCTACCTACTGACCTACCTACCGATCTACTGTATTTCTTTGTATCTACCTACCTACCTACCTACCTACCTACCTACCTACCTACATTTCTTCCTTTCTCCCTACCTACCTACCTACTGTATTTTTCGCTATCTATCTATACACCTACCTACCTACCTACCTACCTACCTACGGTATTTCTCCCTCTCTGTCTATCCCTCTACTTACCTACCTATTGTATTTCTTGCTTTCTCCCTCTACCTGCCTACCTACTGTATTTCTCCCTCTGTCTATCCCTCTACCTACCTACCGTATTTCTCCCTATCTATCTATCCCCCTACCTACCTACCTACCTACCTACTGTATTTCTCCCTATCTATCCATCTACCTACCTACTTACTATATTTCTTCCTTTCTCCCTCTACCTACCTACCTACCTACCTACCTACCTACCGTATTTCTCTCTCTCTATCACCCTACCTACCTACCTACCTACCTACCTACCTACCTACCTACCTACCGTCCGTCCGTCCGTCCGTCCGTCCGTCCATCCATCCATCCATCCATCCATCCATCCATCTATCTATCTATCTATCTATCTATCTATCTATCTATCTATCTATCTACGTACCTACCTACCCACCCACCCACCTACCTAACTACCTTATTTCTCCCTCTCTATCTATCCCTCTATCTACCTACCTACTGTAATACAATAATACAATAGCAGAGTTGGAAGGGACCTTGGAGGTCATCTAGTCCAACTCCCTGCCTAGGCAGGAAGCCCTATACCCATGATGGCAAACCTATAGCACGGGTGCCACAGGTGGCACAGGGAACCATTTCTTAGGCCACGCGAGGCATTGCCCTGTCAGCTTCAGTGTGTATGTGTGCCCTGGCCAGCTGATTTAGGCCTTCTTTTGAGGCCGTTTTTTGCCCTCTAGAGATGGGGGAAGACTGTTTTCATCCTCCCCAGGCTCCTATAAAGCCTCTGGACCCTGGGGATGATGTAAAAAGCATGCCAAATGCAGGGGTCATGCACATAGCATTATGGATGTGGCACACCTGTGCACATCGCCCCTGCACTCCCCGTTTTTGGCATGCGAGCCAAAAAAGGTTAGCCATCACTGCCCTATACCATTTCAGACAAATGGCTATCCAACATCTTCTTGAAGACTTGCAGTGTTGGGGCATTCACAACTTCTGGTGGCAAGCTGTTCCACTGATTAATTGTTCTAACTGTCAGGAAATTTCTCCTCAGTTCTAAGTTGCTTCTCTCCTTGATTAGTTTCCACCCATTGCTTCTTGTTCTGCCCTCAGGTGCTTTAGAGAATAGCTTGACTTCCTCTTCTTTGTGGCAGCCTCTGAGATATTGGAAGGCTGCTCTCATGTCACCCTTAGTCCTTTTTGTTAAACTGTATTTCTTCCTCTCTCTCTCTCTATGGGCCACCTGGGAGTTTGCTATCTCAGTGCCTTTTTGGCCGTAAGAGGCCTCTGTACATTCTTTTTGAGGAATTGACTGTTGGAAATGCCAGGTGGGAGGAGTTACAGGGAGGTGAAAATTGTTTCAGTGGTACATTTTACATTTGTGTACTGTGTAGATGACACACATGTGCTAGGCACAAAATGAGTTCGTATTCTATTATCTGAAGTCCTTGTGAACATTGTGTGAAAAATTGAGGTAAATCGGTCCAGTAGTTTTTGAGATTAGTGGATTCGTACAAACTATTTTACATTTTTATTTATATAGATTAACTATAACATTTATTATAGGTTAATCTTTATTGTAAATATCTATAATTGTTAATAACTATTAATTAACTAATAATCCTTTGATGATATTTGAAATACAACCCAACTAGTTGCTAATCATCAAAGAATAACAATTTTCCTTATCAGCCAGTGTCTTTCCAGTAGCAAATTAAATTTGCCTCTTTTATTATTTGTGGTCTCCATCTCTTCTTACTTCCCTTCCCAGGTCTTTCTTCAACTTCTTTTTGCACTTTATTATCCAATGTAACTATCCAATAGTAACGCTGTCCAGCTCCTATCCTTGCATATTGCTTATTTTTAAATGTCCAGGGTATTCCTGGAGAGATTTTTCCTCTTCTTTCTTTTCTCTTTTCTTCTCCTTGATGGCCAAGCTGGAGTCCAGTTTTCTCATATTTTTTGGAGGGTTTTCCCTTTTCAATATTTTCTCCAACACTTAATCGATTAATATCATCCTCATTTTCTTCACTTAAAATAAGTTCCTTATTGTCTTGATCATTTTCCTCTTTCTCTTTGTTTTCTTTAATTTCTGAAATCTTTGATTGGTCTTCGCTTGTTTCAGTAGATAAGATTCTGTCCAATGTGTCATTAATTCTTTTATTACTTTGTTTCAATAAATTCAAGATTTCAGCCAGAAGTTTTTGGTTTTCTATAGTATCCACTTCTATGTATGTACCCATAATGACAAATCCACAAGGTTGTAAAAGCCTCCTTGGTCGTTGGCTTATTCTTTCTTTAGCGTTTCAAAGAACATAGCTGTTAAGTATCCACCAATGCCCTCTAGAGACGATACAGTGTAACAAGTAGCCTAACGATGTTACACTTTAACTTCCCTTTCTTTGTTCTCAAGCGGAAGAACAGAAACAGAAAAAAAAATCAAAAGTATAGTCCTTAATTTAATTAAACTTCAAAAATAATTATTAAAATTATTAAAGATAATCCCAGGTTCAAGATTTGAGTAGAAAAGTTTAAAAAAAAGGAGAAAATAAAAGAGCCAGAAATAGTCCAATCACTTTCTGCGCAGACAAAAATAGCTTCGCTCTTGCGCTTTAATCTGCCATTTCGGAGAATTCTATAAAGAATAGAAACCTCTCAATTCAATTAATTCCACCACTTATTTCAAAATTCAAGGCTTTAATAAAAAGAAAGTTTTTTAGCAAATTGTTTCAAAAAAAAGATAGAATACCTTCCCAGTGTTACACTTTCTCTTTCAAACAGTTCCTTCCATTCCGAAGCTTTCTCATTGCCATGTCTGACCACCGGGTGTGTGTGTGTGTGTGCCTATTTGTTGCCCTTCAGAAGCTTTCCCTCGTGTCAAACAGGGTTTTTTGCAATACCCCTCTGATCAGCTTCCTAATTGCCGTCCCTCCAGGATGGTTTAGGTTCCTATTGAAAATTAATTCTCAGGTGTGGTACCCGGGAACTCCTGGATTTTCTAGATTTGCCATATCTCACATGGCTCACCTCTTCCCTGATGCCCAATCTATTGCAATTCCTCAGTACTGAATCAAGCAGGAGGCCCGGATTGGCATTAAGGCCCAGATTGAACTTTTTCTGAAAACCGGACTTCTTGTTCACATACGGTCATATTTGTCTACACCAATTTTTCCTGTAACCAAGCCTGATAGGTCTTGGAGATTTGTTCATGATAGGAACCTAAACCATCCTGGAGGGACGGCAATTAGGAAGCAAGCTTGACAAAAGGTCAACATAAAGACCTCCGGTTGTGTTGGCATGGCATAGCTCCGCCCTCCGGGGAGTCTCTCCCTTAATATCCCCCCCGAAAAAGCTTATTTTTTTTCTTGGGGATTATCCTTAAAGAACCTAACTCTGATAAAATTAATTCTCAGGTGTGGTACCAGGGAACTCCTGGATTTTCTAGATTTGCCACATCTCACATGGCTCACCTCTTCCCTGATGCCCAATCTATTGCAAATTCTTCAGTACTGAATCAAGCAGGAGGCCCGGATTGGCATTAAGGCCCAGATTGAACTTTTTCTGAAAACCGGATTTCTTGTTCACATACAGTCATATTTGTCTACACCAATTTTTCCGGTAACCAAGCCTGATAGGTCTTGGAGATTTGTTCATGATTTGAAAGAAACTAATGCCCGGATTCACTCCTTGCACCCAGTAGTGGCCAATCCATACACCTTGTTGACCACACTTTCCAGTGACCAAAACTGGTACACTGTTATAGACTTAAAAGATGTTTTTTTCTGCATTCCCCTTGCTATGGAGTATCAGTCATACTTCGCTTTAGAATGGGAAGAACCCTCTGATGGTTCCAAGTGCCAACTGACTTGGACCAAACTGCCACAAGGATATCATAACAGTCCAACAGCTTTTGCTGTAGCCCTCACTTAAAATCTTAAAACACTTTGATACTAAACAGGCCTCCCTCTTGCAATATGCTGGTAAAAGTCAGGAAAGTGTCAAAACAACTTCAATAGACCTCCTCAATCATTTAGCCGAAAAAGGATATGCTGTTTCAAAACAGAAGGTTTCAGTGGGCTACACAGGAGGTGCAATATTTAGGCTTTGTCCTATGTCAGGGCCACCATCTGCTTCATGAGAGCCAGCTACAGGCCATCTCAACCCTGCCTATGCCAACCAATGTCAAACAAGTACAAACCTTTTTAGGCAACACTGGTTTTGTCCGCCTATGGATACCTTTGTACTCCGTTATTGCTAAGCCTCTTTATCAATTAACCCCAAAAGACGGCTTGGGACTAGACAGGGGAACCTCATAAAGTATGGCAGAATTGAAAGATGCTTTGGGGCGTGCCTCTGCCCTAGCCCTGCCTGACCAAATGAAAGGCTTTAACTCTTTGTCACTGAAATGAAGGGTTGTGACCTTGGCGTTCTATTACAAAAATTAGGCCCAGAAAAAATTCCTGTTGCCTACCTATCTGTCAGATCCCTAAAAGTGATACTGCCATTCAATTGGGAGAAGAGGGGCCTTGGAGTTAATTTATTAACAATGCCTGTGACAACTGATATTTTACAACTGGTTTCCTGGCACCAAAGTGCCTTGAGATCCTCTCACCTTTTGGGGGAATGTTTATGATGGCCATGTGGGACATTTCACTTTAATGTCTAATGGAAGATAGCCATGGGAATGTATGTTTGTTCGGTTCTCAGGACAGTTGGCAAGGAAACATTTTCACCCTTGTGTATTGGCCTAAAATCTGCATTCTAACTAATGGGAAGGGTCTACTGCTTTAATTCTACTAGCATTGTCTAAGGAGATTCAGACATTGCTTTGAACTTAACGGTTTCCATTATACTTAATAAAAGGTTCCTTTTGAAATACTCCGTTTCAAGAGTGTTCACTATCTTAAGCCTAGGAGAGGAATTCTTACACCCATCTAAAGTTCTGGACCCAGTTGCCAGGGGCTGGCCAGCTTGTCTTTGGTCTGTTGCTGCCACAGCCATCCTAATTCAAGAAATACACAAAATAACTTTGGGAGTTATTTTGGATGTCTATGCACCCCATTCAGTCCAAATCTTACTGGAGCAAAAGCTCCCTGCCTGGGCTACTTCATGCCGTGTCTCTAAGTATGCTAGCCAGATCTTAGAAGTAGACTCTGTTCAACTTCATAGGTGTGAAAGACTGAACCCAGACTCATTTTTGCCCTGCCCACCCTGAGGAAGGCCAGAAGCATGATTGTTTAACTGTCTTGGAGGCTGTGATGGGCATTCATGCTGACCTTAGAACTGAGCCTCTTGAGAACCCTGAATCCCAATTCTGGATAGATGGCTCATCTTTTGTCAAGAATGGGAAGAGATACACTGGTATCCACAGATAGGCCCCTCTTTTTGCAACAGCTTCCAACACACTGATCCGCCCAAGCAGCTGAGCTCCTGGCCCTAATTGAGGTGTGCCACCTGTCAGAAGAACTGTGCACTAACATATATGAGTCCCGCAAGGGAGAAGGGCAGTACACAAATTTAATAAACAGTAAACAGTAATATATACCGACAGTCGCTACGCCTTCCTAGCTCATGCCACCTTGTGGAAAGCCCATGGATTCACTGGGGCTGATGGGAAAAGTTTAAAGATGAAGCCCCTACTAGAAAACTTGTGAGAACCATCTGGGAACCATCTGAATTGGCCATCACTCATTGCCGAGGCCACCAGGCTGACCACAGCGAGATTTCTCATGGCAACCGTGCTGATTATTGGGCCCACCAAGCCGCTGAATGGGGCCAAGCCACCTGCGCAGAACAAACCAAACTTCTAGCTCTCCTTCCCTGTGACCCCACACTGCAGCTTCCAGCCTTATATAACACCAGAGACAAATTAAACCCCATTGGCAAATGGTGCAATGGAAGGTGGGTATTCCAGAATAAAACCCAACTTCGCAAGCAAATGGTGTAGAAACTTGTCCAAAGAGCTCATTGAATGTCTCATAGTGGTATCTGCCCACTGCAGAAATGGCTGACATCACTATATTGCAATCCAATCTTACACAGCCTTTGCAGGACTGTTGTTTCTCAATGTGATCTCTGCCAAAGAAATAACCCCCATGGAGGCAGTCACTTGGTCATCTCTGGACTGCCTGATACCCGGGGGAGGCCTGGCAAGTGGACTTCACTGAGCTCCCCAAGAAGGGAGCCAAATCTAACCTGCTTGTGTTTGTGGATTTATTCATCGGATGGCCTGAAGCAATCCCAACATCCACCCAAAAAGCTAGAGAAGTGGTGAATGCCCTAGTTTATCAGATCATTCCAAGGTTTGGAGTTCCTTGAGGTCTCGAATCTGACAATGGAAGGCATTTTACCTCACAGATTACCCAGGATGTCAATAAGTTTTTAAACATCTCCTGACATCTTCATTCAAGCTATCGGCCCCAATCTTCAGTCAAAGTGGAGAGAATTATTATTATTTATTTATTTATTTTAATATTTCGATTTATATACCACCCTATTTTCCCTAGAGGGACTCAGGGCAGCGCACAGAAAGATAAAAACCCAACAATACATACAAAATATAAAAGACAATTAAATTATTAAATCTGTGCTAAAATTTGGATAATATAAAAATTAAAACTAATAAATATCAAAACTTTAAAATTATACCCTTAGTATAATTTTATACTAAGGCCGGCTAGATGAAAGAAATGTGCTTTTAACATCCGACGGAAGAGGCGTAGGTCCGTGATGGTACGGATATCGGGGGGCAGGTCGTTCCAGTGTGCCGGACCCGCCACAGAGAAGGCTCTTCCCCTGGGAGTCGCCAGCCGGCATTGACCGGCTGACGGCACCTGAGGAGGCCCACTCTGTGGGAGCGGACAGGTCGAAGGGAGGTATGTGGTAGGAGGCGGTCTCTCAAGTAACCAGGACCCGTGCCATGGAGCGCTTTAAAGATGGTGACTAACACCTGGAAGCACACCCGGAAGACCACAGGTAGCCAGTGCAGCTCGCGCAGGAGAGGTGTTACATGGGAGTAACGAGAGACTCCCAAAATCCCCCGCCCGGCCACATTCTGCACTAGCTGGAGTCTCCGGGTGCACCTCAAGGGGAGCCCCATGTAGAGGGCGTTACAGTAGTCCAGGCGGGAAATAATGAGGGCTTGAGTGACTGTGCGTAGGGCATCCCGATCTAGAAAGGGGCGCAACTGGCGTATCAGGTGAACCTGATAGAAAGCCCCCCTGGCCACGGCCATCGCATGGTCGTCCAAGGACAGCCGCGAATCCAGGAGGACACCCAAGTTGCGAGCCCTTTCCGCGGGGGCCAATGACTCGCCCCCGATAGCCAGCGATGGAGTTAACTGGCTATATCGAGATGCCAGAAACCACAGCCACTTGGTCTTGGACGGGTTGAGTCTGAGTTTGTTCCTCCCCATCCAGACCCGTACAGCCTCCAGACACCGAGACAGCACTTCCAAGGCATCATTGGGGTGGCCAGGGGTAGAAATGTACAGGTGAGTATCATCAGCGTACTGATGGTATTCTACCCCAAAGCCACGGATGATCTCACCCAGTGGCTTCATATAGATGTTAAACAGGAGGAGTGAGAGGACCGACCCCTGGGGTACCCCGCATACAAGGGACCTCGAGGTCGATCTCTGCCCTCCTGTCAACACACACTGTGACCGGTCAGAGAGGTAGGAAGAGAACCACTGCAATACAGTGCCTCCCAATCCCAACCCCTCCAGCCGGTGCAATAGGACACCATGGTTGATGGTATCAAAAGCCGCTGAGAGGTCTAATAGGACCAGGACAGAGGAACAACCCCTGTCCCGGGCCCTCCAGAGATCATCTACCAACGCGACCAATGCCGTCTCTGTGCTGTGCCCGGGACGGAAGCCGGACTGGCGCGGGTCTAGATAGACGGTTTCCTCCAGGTGTCGGGAGAACTGTTGAGCTACCACACTCTCTACAACCTTAGCAAGAAAGCTAAGGTTGGAGACCAGACGGTAGTTAACCAGCAATGCTGGGTCCAGGGAAGGCTTCTTGAGGAGGGGTCTCACCACCGCCTCTTTCAAGGTGGCCGGAAGAGACCCCCTCACTCAAAGAGGCGTTCACTATTTCCTGGAGCCAGCCTTGTGTGACCTCCCGGGAAGCCAGTACCAACCAATTAACCAAACACTGAAAACCTACTTGGCCAAACCCTGCCAGGGAACCCAACTCCCATGGCCCAAAGTGCTAGCACTAGCCTTAGCCAGGCCTTGTCCTCTGGGAGATTGAGATTGTCACCTTTTGAGATGATGTATGGGAGACCCTTTGCTACTTCAACTCTGCAAGACTCCAATGAAGGGGAAAGAAACATCTCCCACTATTTGCATAATCTGGCACAGGTTCTGTCCTATCTCTAAACAGGTCCAGTGTGCCTTGCCTCCAGCTACAGATGCTCCAACACTGGCTGAACCAGGTCGATTGGTAAAAATCAAAGAACTCTCTCCAGCTTGCACCAAACCCTCGCCAGGTCCTCCTCAGTACTCCAACAGCTGTGAAAATAGAAAGAATCAATGCATGGGTCCACGCATCCAGGGTCAAGCACACCAATGAACCCTCCAAACTGTGGCAAGCACAACAGCTGGACGGACTCAAGGTCAAACTTTGCCACACTCCTGCATCCCCTGCTGACCTATTCCCCTAGATGGGCTGGACACCTGTTGCATATGTTTGGTTTGCTGTATTTGTTGTTTTTGCTATTCTCTTATTTTGCTGCTGTTTTCCCTGCATACTCCTGGGACTAGGACAAGATGGCTCCGACCTCTATTTTGGCTCCACAGCTTGCCTTAATGGTTTTGATCCCAGGGATAGTACACTCGTACCCGGAGCCCCCCAGACTCCATGTGACCAATGCCTGGTCACCACTTGCCATGGAAATATGGTCAGAAAAACACTTGTATACCATTCTCATTACACCTATCAAGAACAAACCACCTTTTGTGTTTTAGGCATTTACAACACTACTGCCTATGACAGTGATGGTGAACCTATGGCGCAGGTGCCACAGGTGGCAGCGGAACCATTTCTTAGGGCACGCGAGGCGTTGCCCTGTCAGCACTAGCGTGCCTGTGTGCTCTGGCCAGTTGATTTAGGCCTTCTTTTGAGGCAGTTTTTCACCCTCTGGAGCCTTCAGGGAAGCTCCTGACGCCTCTGGAGGTGGGGGGGGAGGATATTTTCACCCTCCCCAGACTCCTAGAAAGCCTCTGGAGCCTGAGGAGGGCAAAAAAAGCACACAAAAAGCAGGGGGTGGCGCACATAGCATTATGGGTGTAGCACGCCAATGCACGACCCCCCCTACGCTCCCCCTGCTTTTGGCACACTAGCCAAAAAAGGTTAGCCATCACTGGCCTATGACATTTGTCCCAATAATGCTAACCACATTTGCTTTAATCCATAGGGTTCCCAATTCAGCTCGGACATCAAAGTCACAAGATATCAGGGTTGCAACCAGCCTGGTATCCACCTGGGATAGAACCAAAGTTTTTCCCACATCCCTAAAACTCAAATTTGTTTTGATGCTTGTTATGCTGTTGCACAGGGGTGGGGGGGGGGAGAAGGGGTCTTGTGTGGTTCCTTGCACTCTCAATGTTTTTATCTTTCTGTGGAAAAATACCTCTACCGTGACTGCTTGCCTTCTGGCCTCTTCGAATGCTCCCACATTCAGTATCTATATTGGTATACTTGCAAATCTGTTCCACATCCTGGACCAACCCTTGGAGGTTGCACTGGCCCTTTTTGGTTCAACATTTCTAGACTGATTGCTGTTTCTACTTGTCAGACCTTTAAATGCAACCCTGAATGTCTTCTTTTTGATGCACCCCACCTTGACAAAGAGGGTGGTTCTTGGGGTAGATACATCTGGAACTGACCAGATGGTGACATTCTAATCACTATCACAAAAATAGCACGTCCACCCCAACAGTTCTCTGTCTTCCATTCTTTATATGAGGAAATGGGAACTAAAATTGAACTCCCCTCCCCAACTAAGAATCTATTTATCAATCTTGCTAAATAAATTGCTTCCTCCCTCAATGTGACTAACTGCTATGTTTGTGGAGGAACTAACATGGGTGAACAATGGCCATAAGAATCTAGGGAAATTAACCTAATTTCCTTGGACCAAATGAATCTCACATGGTCTTCTACAAATCGACCTCGAGAGTGGTCCCTTAAAACCTCTATCAGAGGTTATATTTGTTTTCATAGGTCTTTCTCCCCTCTCTTTGTCATACCCTTAGGGGACTTGGTTTGCCAGAACCTTTTGGGTATTGGTATTGCTCACAATACAACCTGGTGGTCAGGGGTATGTGGTCATTCATTCCCTCAAGATCTGTTCAGTCTCTGGGGTTTTGTCAGTTGTGGCTGCCACATCTGGGGGGTTCCTAGAAATCTAGTCATTTATTAGGAACAACATTTCGGCAATACCCCATTGGACCTCAAGTAAGTTATGGCTGAACTTTGCTCCTGTTTCCCCACTCCCCTCAGTCTGTGTCATAAATCACATTATCCAATAAGGTGCTCCAGCAGGCTATAGAATTCCATGCCTCACAAGCCTGCTGTAGTAATCTGAGATCTGACTCTAGCCAAAAGTATGCGTGGAATGTGCTTCCCCCCTTTCTTTACCATGCCAACTTGATAACAGATATGGAAATGCTTTATGAGTTGACAAAGACAACAAGAGGCAGATGTAGAGACAGAGAAGATATTTAGATTAAACATGAGTGATGTACAGGGATACAAGAAAGTTTGTCCCCCGCATGTGCACACCCACTGTGCATGCAGTCCCCTCCCCCCACATGCGTTTCCCTCTGCACATGCCAGCATCCCGCTCCCCCGCATGCATGGCAGAGACCCAAAGACCAGCTGGCCAGCAGAGGTGCGTGTGCACGTGTGGAGAAGATGAACTGGGGTCACAGCTTGTGTGCCCACAGAGAGAGCGCTGTGTGCCATCACTGGCACACGTGCCAGAGGTTCACCATCACAGTATTGAGGGTTAGAATTAAGAGACAGAAAGTAGAAATTGGGAAAACACTACTATGTATACAGCTACAAAATATAATACATTATAACTACATTGTATATGCAAATCTGAGAAGTTGAAAGACTATTATTATATATATCTAAATAATACTATTATTGTTATGTATGTATGTATGGGTATATACGTGTGTGCATGTGTGTATGTTTTTGAGACTTAGTAATGAATTGTCGAGTAGCAAACTTAATGCATAAATATTTTTTTTAATTTTGAGGTATCTTTGCATAAACCAATTCTATTTTCATATACTTGCCAAATCTTGAAGCATAGTCTGGCCGCGGCACCAAAATTATTTTCTTATAAACTTTGCAGAAGGGTTTGATGTCTGCATCAAATGGCCTGTTAGTGGTTCCAATGATTAAAATTCGATCTTCAATTTTTAGAGTTTTCAAAATTTTGGGAAGTTGTTTTTTCAAACGTTTAGGTTCCATCTTCCAGAACAAACACAAATATATGCAGTCTTAAATTTGATAAAGCATGATATATAGGATTTTTATTTGGAGCTGTCCATTCCAAGACAAACCTACTTGATTTCACACTAACAAAGAAAATATGTAGTGGTAGATCTCACACACATTAACATTTGAATCAATGTCATTTGTTTAAATTAAGTTAAGCAATATAATTAATAATACACAGACATGATGTGTATATTATAGAATGGATTGCCAAATTCATATTATAAATGTTTTGAGGATCAACCACTGCAGAAAACAATGGTTTTCTTTTATAGGAAGATGCAGTGCCAGAGGCAAAACTGCATATATACATATATATGTGTGTGTGTGTGTGTTAGGTTTTTTGAGCTGATAAATAAATAAAAAAGGGAGACTAGGATAGAACTATTTCAAGCTATTTAGCTCTCATCAGCTAGCCATACCCTTACTGGGATTCAAACCAGGGAAGTATTACATGTGACGCAGCTGTAATTGCCACCAGACCACTGGTTCTATCCTGATCAGCTGAGACAGGGGAAATAAGTATATGCTTGTGTCACAACACCCTGGTAAGCCCCAATTAAGGGAGGAAGCATACTGCTTTCCTTTTCTGCCTTTCGGCTCATCACCAGAGACCATCTAGACAGAAAGCCATGAGTTCCGTTGTGTAATTTTTTTATATGTGGGTTACGTTTTTGAGCTGATCAATAAATCGAAACGTTGCAATAACATTTCCATGCCTTATACACGGGAAAATACCCAAAGCAAGCAATGCCAGCATACCTACACCCGTGAAAATCTACGAAAGCATGTATGTATGTATGTATGTATTGGTTTTATGAGCTGATCAATAAATTTAAATTTGAGAGACCAAGATAGATCTACTTCGAGCTTATTAGCTCTCATCAGTTGGCCACACTCCACTGAGATTCGAACCGGGGCTGCAATGCATCCAAGGCAGAAGCCTAGCACTACAGCCTATCCAGGCTCTACCCATTGCATCAGCTATAGAAATAGATCTATCTTGGTCTCTCAAATTTAAATTTATTGATCAGCTCATAAAACCAACACACATATCTAAAATAATTTACACAACGTAATTTCATGGTTCTCTGTCTAGATGGTCTCTGGTGATGAGCTGAAAGGCAGAGAGGGAAACAGTATGTCTCCTCCCTTAATGGGGCCCTAACAGGAAGTTGTGAAAACAAATATATATAATTTATTATTAATTTATTGATCAGCTCATAAAACTAACACACATATCTAAAAAATCACACAACGTAATTCTTGGCTTGCTGTCTAGATGATCTCTGGTGATGAGTCGAAAGGCAGGAAAGGAAACAGTATGTCTCCTCCCTTAATTGGGGCCTAATAACAGGTTGTTGAGAAACAATTACCTATACTAATATACCCTGTCCCTGCTGATGCAATAAGGAGAACCGGCTTGGCTAAAGTGCTAGGCTACTTGCTTAGCATGCAACATAGCCCCGGTTCGAATCCTAGTAAGGGGTATGGACAGCTGATGAGAGCTAATAAGCTCAAAATAGATCTATCCTGGTCTCTCTCTAATTTAATTTATTGATCAGCTCATAAAACTAACATATATATATGCTTCGAATGCTGGAGAGCACCAGTTCAAATCCCTGTAGGGAAGTATGGCCAGCTGACGAGGGCTAAGGAGCCCGAAATGGATCCATCCTGGTCTCTTAATTAATTATTATTATTAATCATCCCTTAAAGAAATTTAACATATATATATATATGAGAATATTTTTTACAGCTCCTGTTTTTAGGCCCGTTTTAAGGGAGGAGACAAACTGTCATCCTTCTCTGCCCTTCGACTCAACCTAGAGATCATCCAGACAGAGACCCATTAAGATTGCTGCTGTTTTTTAGGTATGTGTTAGATTTTTAAATCAGCCCTTAAAAATCTAACACACACACACACACATATATATGTATGTTAGATTTTTAAGGGCTGATTTAATAAATAAGAGACCAGGATGGATCCATTTCAGGCTTATTAGCCTTCTTCAGCTGGCCATACTCCTTCTACTGGGATTTGAACCGGCACTTTCCAGCATATCAGGCAAGCCTTTCTATGCCTTGAGCTATCCGGTTTCCCATGATTACATCAGCCTTACATCCTGAGTCTCTTATTTATTAAATCAGCCCTTAAAAATCTAACACATATCTAAAAAATGTCACACAGCAGTAATCTAATTGGTTCTCTGTCTGGATAATCTCTGGGTTGAGTCGAAGGGCAGAGAGGGATGACGTTAGAAGGCTAATAAGCCTGAAATGGATCCATCCTGGTCTCTTTATTTTCAGCCCTTAAAAATCTAACACATATCTAAAAAATTTCACACAGCAGCAAACTAATTGGTTTTCTGTCTGGATGATCTCTAGGTTGAGTCGAAGGGCAGAGAGGGATGACGTTAAGTCTCCTCCCTTAAAGGGGCCCTGAACAGGAGCTGTGAAAATATTCTCTCATTAATAAGAGTCCTGTAAATGGCTGATGTAATCAGGGAAACCGGATAGCTCAAGGCATAGAAAGGCTTGCATGATATGCTGGAAAGTGCCGGTTCAAATCCCAGTAGAAGGAGTATGGCCAGCTGAAGAAGGCTAATAAACCTGAAATGGATCCATCCTGGTCTTTTTATTTTCAGCCCTTAAAAATCTAACACATATCTAAAAAAAAATTCACACAGCAGCAAACTAATTGGTTCTCTGTCTGGATGATCTCTAGGTCCCTTAAAATGGGGCCCTTACAGGAAGTTGTGGAAACAATTATCTATACTAAATACTCCTGGATTAGCTGATGAAACAGGGTAGAACCGATTAGGCTGGAGTGCTAGGCTTCTGCCTTGGATTCATTACAGCCCCGGTTCGAATCCCAGTGGGGTGTGGCCAACTGATGAGAGCTAATAAGCTCGAAATAGATCTATCTTGGTCTCTCAAATCTAAATTTATTGATCAGCTCATAAAAACTAACACATATCTAAAAAATATTACACAACGTAACTAAAAAATGGTTCTCTGTCTAGATGGTCTCTGGTGATGAGCCGACAGGCAGAGAGGGAAACAGCATGTCTCCTCCCTTAAAATGGGGCCCTTACAGGAAGTTGTGGAAACAATTATATATATATGTATGTGTGTGTGTGTGTATATATATATATATATATATATATCCTGATCTCTCTAATTTATTTATTGATCAGCTCATAAAACTAACACACACACACACACACATATATATGGTAATTTTTTTTCACAACATAATGTTAGGGCCCCATTAAGGGAGGAGACATACTGTTTCCTTTTCTGCTTTTCGGCTCATCACCAGAGATCATCTAGACAGAAAGCCAAGAGTTCCGTTGTATAAATTTTTTAGATATGTGTCTTAGTTTTATGAGCTGATCAATAAATAAATCAGAGAGACCAGGATAGATCTATTTCGAGCTTATTAGCTCTCATCAGCTGGCCATACCCTTTACTGGGACTCGAACCGGGGCTGTATTGCATATCAGGCAGGAGCCTAGCAATTCAGCCAAGCATTTATTTACACAACGGAACTCTTGGCTTTCTGCCTAGATGGTCTCCGGTGATGAGCCGAAAGGCAGAAAAGGAAACAGTATGTCTCCTCCCATAATGGGGCCCTAACAGGATGTTGTGAAAAAAATTACCTATACCCCTGTCTCAGCTGATGCAATAAGGGAGAGCCGGCTTGGCTGAATTGCTAGGCTCCTGCCTGATATGCAATACAGCCCCGGTTCGAGTCCCAGTAAAGGGTATGGCCAGCTGATGAGAGCTAATAAGCTCGAAATAGATCTATCCTGGTCTCTCTGATTTATTTATTGATCAGCTCATAAAACTAACACACACATACACACACACACACACACACACACACATATATAAATGTAGTCATGGATTGTAGTTAATTTAAGTGTAGCATCTGCCATAATACAAGCTTAAGTTTCTTTTGCAGTTTTGGATATAAGGTTTACAAAATATATCAAAGCATCAATATATACTGCTACAAAAACACATGGAATGTGAAGAAACTTAACAAGGAACTTTTTATCTGTGGCAAACATTTTAGCCAGCAGAGGGCAGCAATAACGTCATAGCCAATTTAAATATTTCTGTCATTTTTCAAACTGATTCTTCTAGGTGTTAAACCTTGGAACTGTTTTTAAAATAATTTCTTAAATTTAGAGCAAATGGTAACACTTTGGATAAAGACTGTTTTTTTACTACTGACTGGCAGTTTATTACAAATATGAATTAAAAATAGATTAAGAGAATTAAGAAATAATAAAAACACAGTTGCATAATAGCGAACTCAAATTTTTTTACAAACATATGAATAATTTAGTTTAAATTCCTTTTTAAAACTCATTGGGATTCAATTATTAATTTTAAAATCTGATCGTAGCAGTGTGTTACAAAATTAATAATTCCAGCTTTTTCTGTAATTATAATTAGTTCTCTTTAAACATGTGACAATTTAAAATTGCTTTGACTTCTTTGTTGTTAAAACTGATCGGGTCTTATTTCTATTGTGCCTATTGAAAAATTCTGTGTTAATCAAAAATCACTTACATTTCTTCAACAAGGATTATTTCTAACTATAAAAGTAATCTGGTTTGCATTTATTATTATATAATTACCATGCAATAGATTTACGACTAATTAACATTGTGTATTCTAAAATCATAAAAAAATAAATAAGTAAATGAATGAAAAACTAGCCATTAATGTGCTATGCTGCCTGCTTGTACCATATATAAAAAAGGATTTACCTCTTTTTCTGTTTTAGGTACCTTTTTGTAGAATGTTTTTTCTGTATCTCCAATCCATATAACTGAAGGCTGTAACTGCCTGGCAACCTAGGAGATTTAAAAAAAGGGTGGTGTTTTTTTTCCAAATAAAAGTGGTTTGCCTAGTGTTTTTTAAATTTTCCAACCTAATCTTCTGGTGGTCTCCCAGCCAACTACTAACCAGTTCTGACCTCCCAATAAAAAGGAATGTCTGTAACTCAGGGTTAATAAAAGATCTTGATGCTCTTTGCTTGTAGATATTTGATTACATTTCCCTACCCAACTAAGCAACATCATAGGCTTGACATGCCTGCAAGCAAACAACCAAGAGCACTGAGAACTCAAGTTCTGATGTTGCTTAATTTTTTTCAAGATTTGCTAGATGCTGTCACTTGCTGTGACCATCAAGGTATTAAGAATAAGATCAGAATATTTAGAAGATAAATTTTATTCATCTTCACCTCTACCTTCCACTCTGTTTCCAAAGACCATGAAAAGCTGACCTCCTCCATCTATAATAAATCTTCTCAACAAATGGGGAAAAAAGATACTCTTTGCATGCATAGATCAATTTTGACCACAAAAATTAATAGGAATTCCTCAGCTGTAAGAAATATGGTTGCAAAGTGGGTTCAGTAGCTTCAATGACCCAGACAGCAATGTCAGCAAGGCCATAATTTCTAATGAAATTGAAAGGGGAGATAAGAAAGTTGGATGTGGTAAAAAATGGCAGAGAGTTCTGCGAAAAGCAATTAATTACCATCGTGAACAAAGAGCCGGTGAGTAGACCATCTCTTCAAAACCTTTGCAGAAAAAGGAGATGATGGGAGAATGTGTTTTGAGAAAATGTTTTTGTGAGATCGCAGAACAGCAGTCCATGGTGGATTTTCAGCACCAAGAGACAGCAGAAATAGCTGAGCTTCTCACAACCATAGTCAGCATCTTTCAAAGGATACTAAATTCACAAACTTTCTTTTCTAAATCACATTTGTTTGTTAACTACTTTTCAACTATTAGAGATCTTGGGACCAACAAGTCTGAAAACACTGGGTGACTTTTCCTTCTATCCATAAAGAAAGAACATTTGAATAATATAAAAAAAAATTAAAACAAAAATAAACATAAAAAGCTAAAAAAGAATTTGTTCTGGGAAAATTATATATGGATTAATGATCCAGATCAACTTGGAATAGGATTTTGGAATTAATTATAAATATTTCCCATGCGAAATAGATATGTTGGATTTGTAAGACAAAATAAAGATAAGAAATTTTAAAAATTGAACACTAGAGGGAATTGAGAATTAAAGTTAAAGGAGAAAAATACACAAGTCTAGTCAATAGCTAATTAATTGGGACTTAAAGAATGGTATAAATATTTTCATTTTGAACATACTGAATAATACTTTCGAAAAATGTAATAAGGTAGTATCAACAACGTCAACAGCAATGTTTGCTTTATGGATAGAGTGTGTCCGAAATATGTCATGGAAGAAATGGCAGATGAGGAACTTTTACTTGAGAAGATTGAGATTGCATTGAAAATGGATCTAAAATTATAGGTTACGAGAATGATATGGAAAATAACGTCTAACTGAACATACAAATGAAACTGTTATTTTAAAAATCAAAGTAATAAAAAAGAGTGATCTTTTATATTGAAAAAAGTTTTATTGGTTTTACATTTTTTCTGTAGGATAGGGTAAGGGATACAAAGAAATTTTGAAAGCATTCACGTCGAGGTCGTCGGCTCTTCCGGACCTCAAAATACATTAATAACAATAAAAAGAAAAACATTTTTCATCAAACTACAAAGTGAAAGCATGTACATATATCTAAATTCTCAATTCAATACTGTCAGTCCTTTACAAAAAATCCAAATACAAATATTATGCAAAATTGTTCCAAAAGAAAAGTCAAGGCAAAGTTATTTTTTTGATCTAAGTCTCTTGGCAATTGAATCTTCTTTTTCTCCTTCCAGGCCCCCAGTAGGCGGGGCCGTGGCCCCCTCCGTCCCCCCTGGATCTTCCCCCAGGATAGAGGAATGTTTTTTAAGAAAGGCTCCCGCCTCAGCAACTGTTTTAATCCTCACTCTTCCTCCTTCCCAGAACACCAGCATCCCTTTGGGTGCCACCCACTTGAACCAAATCCCATGATCAAATAAAATTTTAGACAAGAAGGAAAATTTCCTCCTTGTTTCTCAAATCTTTCTAGGGATCTGCTTCAAGATAGCAACCTCTTTTTGTTGGTAGATTAATGGACTACCTCTCTGCACTTTCAGGATTTCCTCTCTGGTTGACCTTCTAACAAATTTCACATGTATCTCTCTAGGCACTTCATTTATCCTGGCATATGCTGAGTTAATTCTGTAGGCTAGGTCAATGTCCCCCCTGATCTCATCCTTAGGTTTTTGTAAATAGTCTGCTAAAATTGTGCTCATAAGATCAGGGAGGCATTCACCAGATTCCTCAAGAACATTCTGAAATCTCAAAAAATATGTCGCTCTTTCCATATCAATCCTAGACACATGCCCATTTGTTTCCCCAACCTCTTTAGTAACATTTTTAATCTCTCCCTTAACCCCCGCCAACCCCCCTTCCAATTCTTCAGTCTTCTGTGTGTTTTCCAGCACTTGCTTCCGTGTGTCCAATAGCTCCTTCTTGAAATTGATGTTTTCTGCCCTCTGGGCCTGAATTTCTTGTACCAAAGTTTGTATAACAGTTTCAAGAGAAGCCATCCATTGTTCTAAACTTGTCAGTGCTGTTTCTTGAGCCATGATTAACTGTTAAAGTCAGTGCCACCAAAATGGCGTTTTCAGGGTGGGGTTGGTGAGACTAACCGGGAGCCAAAAATTCTGATCAAGGTTGCAATGTTGTAAAATTCAGGAACCAAGAGAGAGACAATTTTCCAACTCAATAGATGTAATAGCGAAGGTACTCCAGAAAAGAAATCACAAATCCAAAAGAAAAAATTTCTTCATTAAAAACCAGAGATAGTCCAAATTGCAAAGAGACGCTGTAAATTTTCCATAAACAAAATAGTCAATCAGGAACAAAGAGAGGCCATTTTCCACCGCCCAGCTCAGAGCCCGCAGGAGAGAGTAGTGAGAGAAATTGTATCAGCCAGACCTAGAAACATTGTTGCAAGCAAGCCGCAATCCACTTTCCCTTAACACAAACAGTCAGGATTGAAAATTTCCGCTCCTCACCGCGAGGAACCATTTCCAAGTGCCGCTTAGATCCGAGGGGTTTTTTTTAAAAAACAAACACCCCCCTCCCAGTCCTTTCAGCCCGGCTGACAGTAAAATAAAGTTTTAGAGCACTCACTCTTCCCTTGCAGCTGAAGCCTCGGAAAGCCTTCCGACATCGACGTTTAGCCCTCTACATAGATACGAATGGCGCCGTCTTCCTTAGGCGAAGGGAGAACCTCCCGCAGCATGTTCTCCTTCACCTAGGCCGCAGCAAAAGGGTCGCTTCCCCCACCGCCATGAGGGGGGGCGTCCCTGCCGAGCCGGCCCTACGGGAGACCCCCAAAAAAGGGGCGTCTCGCCCCCGTGGGGGGGGCAGAAAAAGCAACAAAACGGCGAGCGAGCGTTAGGCTCGCCCGTCGCCGCTGGAGCCGGAACCGGAAGTCAAAAGAGTGATCTTTATAATTCTTTTATATCAGAGGCTTTGAAGAAACATTTGAAGCCTGTTAGTAGGAATAAATCTAAAGTTGGTTTATTTGATCAAGGTTAAAATAAGATATGCTGTTACAAAACTGACAACCTTTTTTTTTTTGTAAAGTAATTTTATTGGTTTTACAATTTTATAAGGATAAGGGTATATAGGGTTAAAATAGAAATTTTTTAGAGCTTTCATGTCAGAGATGGTGGTCATTTCCGATGTTACATATAAAAAAGAATTTCAATAAAAAGTAAAAAGAAATACATACATATTGTATCTTAAATCCATGCATTCAATCATTTGTTTTGTTAACATCTAATACGGAATTACAGTTACATAAAAAAGAAAAAAATCACTTTAATGATCAGAGTCTCTTACTTTAATTCTTTTCTTCCCTCCCACCAGTGGGCAGAGCCACAGCGCCTCCCGCTCCGTCATCTTAGTCTACCAGGATTAAGGGTTATTTTTTAAGAGAAGCTTCTGCCTCTGCCATTTGTTTTAAATTTTATTCTATCCCCTTCCCGAAACAGCAACATTCCTTCAGGCATTAACCATTTGGAGCACCCCCCTTTTTTGCACAATTTTTTAAAGAGGAGAAATACTTCTAGGGTTTTTCTGGGGGTTTGCTTCAAACTGGCAACTTCTTTTAGTTGATGCAACAAAAGCCTCTCTCTCTTTGCTCCCAGGATCCCATCCCTTGTTAACCTTCTTATCAATTTTTTATCTGTCTCTCTGGTTGTATCATTTGTTCTGACATATGTTAAAGTTGTATATTCTTTATTTTTTTGGTACATTCTGCTAAAGTTATTTTTGTTAAATCTTTTAAATTATCTGAGTCAAAGGCATTATGAAACCTCAAAAAGCAAATTCTATTTTCAAAATCAATTCTAGACATATGACCAGCCCTGTCTGTAAATTTTTGTTGTTGTTCCCTTCTCTCTTCGTTCATCTCGACCGTCCCACCCTCCAACCCATTAATTTTTTGTTTGTCATCTGTTATTATTCTTTTTGTCTCCAACAGTTCGTCTTGTGCTTGTCATGTCTTTCCGAATCTGCTTTATTTCCTGCAATATGCTTTGAAACATTCCATGTACTTTTGTAGAAGCAGTGGCGGAGATGTTTTTTCCATTCGGAGGGTTTCTTGTTGGCATGATTTTTATTGTTAAAGATGGCGACTGGTGGGTGAATAGTCTTGCGAGCTCCAAGGAAGGGCAAATTCTTTTAAGTTCCAAACAGATGTTATATAAACTCTAGAGAGGCAATTGTAAAATCCAGTCCAAGAAAGAAGGGTACAATGGGAGAGACACTGAGAGTCACTTGAGTTGACTGTAGATGTAAATTTCTTGATCTTGTAGTGTTGAAGAAATGTTCAAATTTCAAAGTAAATTTTCCATTGGGAGCAAAGAAGCGCCATTTTTCCGCCACTTTGGCTTTAGTGAAGAAATAATAAAAACTCCTTTTAACCTTTAATGAGTCCCAGATACAAAGTTTCCAAGTGTAATTCCATATATGGTAATACTTTAGCTTTTAGCTAATAGAAAGTCGGATGTTACTTTCTCTCTCTCCCTGTGCCCGGGAAGCATTTTAAAACGCCGCTTTTTCCCCGAGAGGGGATTTTCTGCAAATTCCCCCCTCTATTTTCCCTTTTCAGAAGTTGAATGCATATAAAAACACTTACAGTCCACTTCTGCCCATTTGTTAAAAGTCTGTGGTTCTGACATTCCTTCGGCGAGAGGGCATTTCCCCCCCGCGATCTGCTCTCCTGCTCCTGGGGCAAAGCGGGAACGCCCCCCCGACTGCCGTCGAGGTGGGGGTTGCACCCCCAGCCGTCCTTACGGGGGGGCTCCCTACAAGAGCCCCCCAGCCCCTGAAGGCGCCGACTGGAGAAGCCAAGCGGCGGAGGTGTCCAGAACACCTCCGTCGCGTCCGGAAGGCGGAAGCGAAGTCAAAACTGACAACCTTTTATGACATTTTGGCTGGTGTCTGGACTGAAAAGTTGATGCTTTATGGACTTGGCTATAGATAAGAGATGAGGGATGGGATGCAGAGATTATTAGTTATAAACTAAGAGGGGATGAAACAAAAATTGTTTATAGTTGAAATGAAGATTGGAAGTCACTTTTTGATATATTTCTTTTCCCTCAATTATATTTTTACTTTTCTTTTTGTAGTTCTATTTTCTTCTATTTTTTGCACCTTTTCCTCTTTTTTCTATTTTTCATTCTTTAAGTTTGTATTAAATTTTACTACTGCAATTAAAATCTTTAATAAAAAAAGAAAGTTGGATAGGGTAAAGAGGTTGAGAATTCTTGGTTTAGCAAAATAGATTTGGTAAGCACAATGACAAGGAATCCAGCTTATTTAGGACAGTCAAAACCCAACACAGATAATGGCAAGGCAGGGCTCCATATATCATTTTGGACAATAGAGCATTGACATTCACAATTCTGTGACGAAAGCTGTTCTACTGCTTAACAGTTCTCATTATCAGGAAATTCCTTATTTCCAGGTTAGATCTTTCCCCGAGGAGTGTCCATCCATTGCTTCAGTCTTCTCTTTATTCATTAAGTTAAACATACCTATCATATAGAGAATAAATTGATGGTCTCTTCCATGTGGCACCACTTCATGAACTAGAAACTGCTATCATGTCTTCCCTCAGTCTTCTCTTCATTTGTTAAGCTAAACATACTTAATTCATTTACCCATTCTTCATGGAATTTAGACCTCTTACAATCTTTGTTACCCTTCTCTATACTCCTTTTAGGACCTCTACATTTGTTTTATATTTTGGTGACCAGACTGGATGCAATATTCCAAATGTGACATCAACAGTGGAGTATATAGTGGAATTGGAATTCAATATAATGCAGGCACAAGTAATAGGATGGAGACAAATGAGTGTGTAATGACCTGCCTCACCCCCCCTCAAGAAAGTGTAGCCTCTTGAAAACTTGGTATTTCAAAATGAATCTTTTTATTGAAGAGGGGTGAAAGCAAGTTAACATTCAAAGCAGGCTCTGGGACCTTCAGGCTATACAATTCATAATAAAGGAAATTAGGAACCTCTCCCAATAGTCCAATGTGGATTCCCACCAATCTGCGGTGTGAAAATGGTTTTGTACCAGCCTCTCTGGGAAACATATAAGAAGAGGTTCTCAGGATCATCGGGAGTTGCAATCAACAGAGCTCTACTCCTTCCCTGCATCCCCCAAGAGGTGAGGATTTTCCAGACATCTGAGGCATCAGGCAACAGTTATACAAAGTTTATACAAAAAGACAAGTCAAGGTGCCAGGTGCTTTGGAGGTGAATTGGACACCTCTGTCTGAGCTCCATGGAGGTGATAAATATGGACTAAAAACATTTTTGCTAGTGCCTTGGCTGTTGGGATCTTCTGTCAGGGTATGAAATGAACCTGTTTTGAAAAGAGGTCCATTATAACCCAAATAACTGTGTTTACTTTATTATTAGATTTCTATCCAAGCCTATCTCCCAAAATGGGACTCAGGGAGGTGCACAGAAATGTAAACATCTAAAAATACAAACAATACAAAATTCTACAAAAGTTAAAACTAAAATTAAATAATTTAGCCCGTGCTAAAAGACCAATATTAATTTAAAACCCAACTCTAAAAATAGCATAGCTGTAACAGCTATGCCAGGCCGGCCATATGGAAGAAATATGTTTTCAGTGTCCGGCGGAAGAGGCGAAGGTCGGTGATAGTGTGAAGATCAGGGGGGAGGTCATTCCAGAGGGCAGGGCCTGCCACAGAGAAGGCTCTTCCCCTGGGCATCACCAGCCAGCATTGTCTGGCCGACGGCACCGTAAGGAGGCCCTCCCTGTGGGAGCGGATGGGTCGAATGGAGATATGTGGTAGTAGGCAGTCCTGCAAGTAACCAGGCCCGCTGCCATGGAGCGCTGTAAAGATGGTGACTAAAACCTTGAAACGCACCCGGAAGGCTACCGGTAGCCAGTGCAGCTCACGCAGGAGAGGTGTTACATGGGAGTATTTTGAAACTCCCAAGATCCCCCGCGCGGCCGCATTCTGTACCAACTGGAGCCTCCAGGTGCATCTCAAGGGAAGCCCCATGTAGAGAGCATTGCAATAGTCCAGGCGAGAAATGACAAGAGCTTGAGTGACTGTATGTAGGGCGCCACGATCCAGAAAGGGGCGCAACTGGCGTATCAGGTGAACCTGATAGAAGGCTTCCCTGGCCACGGCCATCAGATGGTCATCTAAGGACAGCCGGGAATCCAGGAGGACACCCAAGTCATTTCTGCGGGGGGGCAGTAATTCCTCCCCCCAATAGCCAGAGACTGAACTAACTGGCTATGTTGCGGCGCCGTAAACCACAGCCACTCGGTCTTGGACGAGTTGAGTCAGAGCACGTTCCTCCCCACCCAGACCCGCATGGCTTCCAAACACCGGGACATCACGTCGGCGGCATCGTTGGGGTGGTTAGGGATAGAGATGTACAGCTGGGTGTCATCAGTGTACAGATGGAATTCTACCACGGATGATCTCGCCCAGCGGCTTCATGTAAATGTTGAACAGGAGGGGCGAGAGGACCGACCCCTGAGGCACCCCATAAGTAAGGGGCCTCAATGTCGACCTCTGCCCCCCTGTCAGTACAAACTGCGACCGGTCGGAGAGGTAGGAGGAGAACCACCATAATACGGTGCCTCCCAATCCCAACCGGCGCAGTAGGATACCGTGGTTGATGGTATCAAAAGCCGCTGAGAGGTCTAACAGGACCAGGATAGAGGAATAACCCCTATCCCGGGCTCTTCAGAGATCATCTACCAATGCGACCAATGCCGTCTCCGTGCTGTACCCAGGTCGGAAGCCGGACTGGCGCGAGTCTAGATAGGCAGTTTCCTCCAGGTGCTGGGGGAACTGTTGTGCCACCACACTCTCAACAACCTTCGCCACAAAGCGAAGGTTGGAGACTGGACGATAATTAGATAAGACATCTGGGTCCAGGGAGGGCTTCTTGAGGAGGGGTCTCACCACCGCCTCTTTAAGACGTGTGGCACAAACCCCTCACTCAAGGAAGTGTTAACAATTCCCTGGAGCCAGCCTAGTGTAACCTCCTGGGAGGCCAGTACAAGCCAGGAGGGACACGGGTCCAATAAACATGTGGTGGCATTCAGCTGCCGCAGTAACCTGTCCATGCCATCGGAAGTCACGGGATCAAACTCAGCCCAAATAACGGTCTCAAGACCTGTCTGTCATCTCGCCCGGACTAACCCAATTGGAGGCTAGTTCACCCCGGATCTGAGCGATTTTATCCTGCAGATAACATCCAAACTCCTCTGCCCGGCCCTGTAAAGGAACTTCCCGCGGCCTCTGTTGAAGGAGGGAGCGGGTCACCCTAAATAGGGCGGCAGGGCGGTTATCTGCGGATGCGATGAGAGTGGCGAGATGACCCCTTTTCGTCACTCTCAACGCCACGAGGTAGCTCCGCAAATGCGACCTCACCCGTGTCCGGTCAGATTCGGTGCGAGTAGACCTCCAAATGCTCTCTAGGCGTCTCTTCTGGTGTTTCATTTCCCTCAGCTCCTCGGAAAACCAAGGGGCCATGGTAGAGTGATGCCCTGTGAGAGGCCGCAGCGGCGCGACCCGGTCCAAGGCCCCCATGGCCGCATGATTCCAGGTGGTCACTAGGTCCTCAGTCGGGTTGTGGGCTAGTCAGTGTCAGGTATTGGCCCAAGCTCCGTCTGTAACCTCTCTGGGTCCATCAGGCACCTGGGGCGGAACCATCTTGGAAGATCAGGTTTTGCCTCCCCACGGTGGGATGCAGCGGTTGGAAAGTCAAGCCAAAGGAGAGAGTGATCTGACCATGACAGGGGTTCGATGACTAATTCCCCTAATCCAAGATCACTCATCCACCGGCCGGAGACAAAAATTAGGTCCAGTGTTAACCATGGCAGCAAGAAAGCCTCCATCAGGCAAATCACAATCTGCTCCTACATCTACCAGACCAAGTCCAATCTCACAACCAAAAATCACTGAACTTCTCCAGAAGGAAACAGAAGCAACAGAGGCAAAATCACCATCACCAACACCATCACCCTCGGTAGATGAGATGTTTCAAAGAATAATGAATGAAATGCAGCAAATTCGGAAAGACAATTTAAGCACAAGGCTGGAGCTTTTGGAGGCACAAAGAGAAATAACAAATAATAAGCAGAAAATTGAGGGGCTGGAGGGCAGGACAGTTGGGATGAGGGAAGAGATAAAGGATGTCAAAAATGAGATTACAGATATTACAGGTCATATGTCTAGAATTGATTTTGAACGTATGTCTTTCTTTTTAAGATTCCAGAATGTTCCTGAGTCTGATACGGAAGATTTAAGAGAGCTTATGGCTACTATCCTAGCGGATTATACCAAAAAAAACAAAGAATATATTTGGGGGGACATTGATTTAATCTATAGAATCAATTCAGCATATGCCAGAATAAATAATGTACCAAGGGAGATACATATTAAATTTACAAGAAGGTCAACAAGAGATGAGGCCCTGAGAGCGCAAAGAGGAGGGCCCCTGATATATCAGCAGAATGAGATAGCCATATTAAAGCAAATCCCGAAAAAAATCCGAGATATAAGAAGGAAATATTCCTTCTTATATCTCAAAAAATTACATAACAAGGGGGTTTGGTTTAAATGGTTGATGCCTGAAGGAATGTTGGTGTTCTGGGAGGGAGGAAGAGTTAGAATGAAAACGGTAGATGAGGCCCAGGCCTTTCTTAAAAAGCACTCCTCAATCCTAGATGACGATGATATGGGAACGGGAGGGGCCACGGCTCTGCCTGCCAGTGGGATGGAAGAAGAAGAAACAATAGCAAAGAGACTCAGATCACAAAAATGATTTTCTTTTGTTTTTTTTTATATAGTAACTAGCTATACCCGGCCACGCGTTGCTGTGGCCTAGTCTGGTTAAATGGCCAACCAAACTGTGTGTAGATCTACACCTGAACACATACACACAACCACCATATAACCTACCTACCTACTGTATTTCTCCCTCTCTATCTATCCCTCTACCTATCTACCTACTGTATTTCTTCCTTTCTCCCTCTATCTACTTACCTACCTACTGTATTTCCCCTTCTCTATCCCTCTACCTACCTATTGTATTTCTCCCTCTCTCTCTATTCCTCTACCTACCTACTGTATTTCTCGCTATCTATCTATACACCTACCTACCTACCTACAAACCGACTGTATTTCTTGCTCTCTATCTATCCCCCTATCTACCTACCTACCTACATACATACCTACTGTGCTGTTCCCTATCTATCTATCCCCCTACCTACCAACCTACCTACCGTATTTCTCCCTATCTATCCCTCTATCTACCTACCTACCTACCTACCTACTGTATTTCTTCCTATCTATATATTCCCCTATCTACCTACCTACTATAACACAATAATACAATAGCAGAGTTGGAAGGGACCTTGGAGGTCATCTAGTCCAACTCCCTGCCTAGGCAGGAAGCCCTATACCATTTCAGACAAATGGCTATCCAACATCTTCTTGAAGACTTGCAGTGTTGGGGCATTCACAACTTCTGGAAGCAAGCTGTTCCACTGGTTAATTGTTCTAACTATCAGGAAATTTCTCCTCAGTTCTAAGTTGCTTCTCTCCTTGATTAGTTTCCACCCATTGCTTCTTGTTCTGCCCTCAAGTGCTTTGGAGAATAGTTTGACTCCCTCTTCTTTGTGGCAACCCTCTCTCTCTATTCCCCTATCTACCTACCTACTGTAATACAATAACAGAGTTGGAAGGGACCTCAGAGGTCATCTAGTCCAACTCCCTGCCTAGGCAGGAAGCCCTATACCATTTCAGACAAATGGCTATCCAACATCTTCTTGAAGACCTGTAGTGTTGGCGCATTCACAACTTCTGGAGGCAAACTGTTCCACTGGTTAATTGTTCTAACTGTCAGGAAATTTCTCCTCAGTTCTAAGTTGCTTCTCTCCTTGATTAGTTTCCACCCATTGCTTCTTGTTCTGCCCTCAGGTGCTTTGGAGAATAGTTTGCTCCCTCTTCTTTGTGGCAACCCCCTCTCTCTATTCCCCTATCTACCTACCTACTGTAATACCATAATACAACAGCAGAGTTGGAAGGGACCTTGGAGGTCATCTAGTCCAACTCCCTGCCTAGGCAGGAAGCCCTATACCATTTCAGACAAATGGCTATCCAACATCTTCTTGAAGACCTGCAGTGTTGGTGCATTCACAACTTCTGGAGGCAAACTGTTCCACTGGTTAATTGTTCTAACTGTCTGGAAATTTCTCCTCAGTTCTAAGTTGCTTCTCTCCTTGATTAGTTTCCACCCATTGCTTCTTGTTCTGCCCTCAGGTGCTTTGGAGAATAGTTTGACTCCCTCTTCTTTGTGGCAACCCTCTCTCTCTATTCCCCTATCTACCTACCTACTGTAATACAATAGCAGAGTTGGAAGGGACCTTGGAGGTCATCTAGTCCAACTCCCTGCCTAGGCAGGAAGCCCTATACTATTTCAGACAAATGGCTATCCAACATCTTCTTGAAGACCTGCAGTGTTGGGGCATTCACAACTTCTGGAGGCAAGCTGTTCTACTGGTTAATTATTCTAACTGTCAGGAAATTTCTACTTAGTTCTAAGTTGCTTCTCTCCTTGATTAGTTTCCACCCATTGCTTCTTGTTCTGACCTCAGGTGCCTTGGTGAATAGTTTGACTCCAGTGCCTTTTTGGTCCTAAGAGGCCTCCGTAGTTAATGACTGTTGGTGGGCGGAGTTACAGGGAGTAAAAACATTTTTCAGTTAGTACCTTTTATTTGTGTTTACTTTACACATGATACACACATGCTAGGCACAAAATGAGTAGCTATTCTATTATCGGAAGTCCTTGGCTACATTGTGTGAAAGTTTGGTGTAAATCGGTCCAGTAGTTTTTTAGATTAGTGGATTCGTACAAACTATTTTACATTTTTATTTATATAGATTCATGTTAAGGATGTTTATAGAAACAAAATAACTGAATGTATGAACTTTTAGATTACGAAATTTGCGATTTGAAATGTATGTACCTCTTCCTATTTTTTTTATTCTTTAATGGAATCGATATTGTAAGAAGACTCGGAGGTGGTCACCAGCACCGATATGGAAGCTCTAAAATATTGTTAAGAAATACCCTATTTACCCTTTTCCTATTATAAAATTGTAAAACCAATAAAATTATTTTATCAAAAAAAAAAAAATTAGGTCCAGTGTGTGTCCTCCAGTGTGTGTTGGGCCACAAATTACTTGGGTCAAGTCCATGGCCGTCATGGAAGCCATGAACTCCCGAGCCACTTCAGACGATCCGCCTACCGATGGAAGGTTGAAATCCTCCATGACTAAAAGTCTGGGGGTATCAACCGCCATCTCAGCGATCACATCTTGGAGCTCGGGTAGGGCTGCTGATACGTAGCGGGGAGCCAGGTACACTATCAGCAATCCCAACTGCCACCCGTGACCCCACTTCACACAAAGGGACTCACAACTGGCTGTCTGCGGCATGGTGGTCTCCCTCAGTCCAAGACTTTCCTTGATAACAACCGCCACCACCCCACCCTAACCCTGGGCCCACATGGTTTCCCATGCTTTCAGGAAGCTCCACTATACAATCCATAGAAATCGTTCTCCAGGGTGCTGAAGGTTCTGTTATAGTTGATTAAAAGTCCTTGGGATTTTCTTTGTTGTCTTTTTGCAGCTGCCCAGGTGGGGCAGTTAGCAATGCAGCACTCAATGTCTTTTTTAAGGGCTGGCCACCAGAATTATCATTTGATGAGGTGTAGAATTTTCACAAATCCAAAATGTCCAGCTACCTTGGAGTCATGGCATCGCTTCATGAGGTCTAATCTTTGGCAAGCAGGGATATAAAATTTGTTTTTTACCCAGGCTAAGTCGTCTTTAAGCAAACAAATGTTTTTGTGTACTTGGAACCAGTCATTCTTAAGTAGTGCCTCCTTAAATTTGGAGACAGTTGCATTGTCGGCAAGTGATTCTTTTTTGGCTTGTGCTTGGGTAATTACTTTGACAGGTAACTGGGGTGTTTGGAGCATAGGTTTAACAATTTCAGTCTTTTTGCTGTTGTATTGGGCTTTTCTGAACATGGCATCAGCTAAGAACCTTTTTCCTCCTGGGAGATATTGGAGGGTAAAATTAAACATTTAAAGTATTGCACAAAGTATACTTGTTTGGGGGAGAGTTTTCATGGGGTCTTCATGGTTCTAGGTTTTTATGATGAGTCCAGACTTCGAAGGGGATTTTGTTCCCTTCTAAGAATTGCCTCCATGTGAGGAAGGCCCATCGTACTGCATAAGCCTCTTTCTCCCATATGGCCCCTCTTTGCTCAGTTTCTGTCAATTTATTGGATGTGTATGCACATGGTTGCAATTGTCCCTGTTCATTGTTTTGAAGTAGGACCACTCCTACTGCCACATCACTGGCATCTGCTTGGATGATAAATGGCTGTTCTGGGTCTAGGTATTTTAGGATTGGTTCAGCCGAGAATAGTTGCGTACGTTTTACTGAATGTCGCTTGGCATTCCATGGTCCAGTTAAGAGATTGCCTTGGTTTTGGTCCACCCTCCTTTCGTCTTTAGCAAGTTTGTAATGAGGAGAGCAATTCTTGCAAAGGCTGGAATGAATTGGTGGTAAAAGTTAGCAAAACCCAGGAAACGCTGTAACTATATAGGGGTTTTGGGAGGCTTCCAATTGATGACAGCTTTTACTTTTTGTGGATCCACCTCTATTCTTGTGTGGGATATTCTATATTTCAGGTAGTCAATTATTTCTTGATGGAACTCACATTTTGTGAGTTTTGCATAGAGTTTGGTGGCTTGGAGTTTACCAAGAACTGCTCATACTAGTTTTATGTGTACTGCTTTTGTTTCAGTGTAAATTAGAATGTCATCAAGGTAAACCAGGACCACTTTGTGTTCATGGAGCATCTTGTTAATTAGTTGCATAAACATGACAGGGGGCCCTTGTAGTCTGAAAGGGAGTACTTTAAATTGGTAGCACCCCAGCAGGGTGTTAAAAGCAGTCTTCCACTTTCCTAATTCTGATGCGGTAGTATGCCTCTCATAAATCAAGCTTTGAAAAGGGTTTTTCTTCAGAGAGATGGGCCAGCATGTCCTTCATGAGGGGGAGTGGGTACATATTTTCCATGCTGATCATGCTCAGCTTACAGTAGTTTATGCAAATTTTTTATTTTATTTTATTTTATTTTAATACCGCGCCTATCTCCCCGGAGGGACTCAGGGTGGTGCACAGGAAGTTAAAATGAAAAATACAGACATATAGATAAATACGAACATATAAATAAATACGACTACAAGCAATAAAAACTGATTAAATTTGAAGTGACCTGTGCTAAAAATACACTAAGAAGTTCCAAAAAATTAAAATCAATTAAAGACAATTTTAAACTCAGTTTGTAGGGATGGTCTCGGGGGCTAGGCTAGGCCTGCTAGGTAAAAGAAATAGGTCTTGAGACGTTGGCGGAAGAGACGGAGGTCCGTGGTGGTCCGGAGTTCGAGGGGTAGGTCGTTCCAGAGGGCAGGGCCTGCCACAGAGAAGGCCCTTCCCCTGGGGGTCGCCAACTGGCACTGCCCGGCTGACGGCACCCGGAGAAGGCCCGCCCTGTGGGAGCAAATCGGCCGAAGGGATGTATGAGGTAGGAGACGGTCTCACAAATAACTAGGCCCTGTGCCATGGAGCGTTTTAAAGATGGTTATCAACACCTTGAAGCGCACCCGAAAAACTACAGGTAGCCAGTGCAACTCGCGCAGGAGAGGTGTTACGTGGGAATGCCGTGAGGAACCTAGAATCCCCTGTGCGGCCGCATTCTGCACTAGCTGTAGTCTTCGGGTGCACCTCAAGGGGAGCCCCATGTAGAGAGCATTGCAGTAGTCTAGGCGGGATGTCACAAGCGCATGAGTGACTATGCAAAGGGCATCCCAGTCGAGAAAGGGGCGCAACTAGCGTACCAGGCGGACCTGGTAAAAAGCCCCCCTGGCCACGGCCATCACATGGTCATCCATGGACAGCTGGGAGTCCAGGAGGACGCCTAGGTTGCACGCCCTTTCCACGGGGGCTAACAGCTCGCCCCCGATGGCCAGTGATGGTATCAACTGGCTGTCGGAAACCACAGCCACTCGGTCTTGGACGGGTTGAGTCGAAATTTGTTACTCCCCATCCAGACCCGTACGGCCTCCAGGAACCAGGACATCACTTCAACGGCATCGTTGGGGTGGTTTGGGGTAGATATGTACAGCTGCGTGTTGTCAGCTTACTGATGGTACTCTACCCCAAAACCATGGATGATCTCACCCAGTGGCTTCATATAGGAGCGGCGAGAGGACCGACCCCTGAGGTACCCCACACATGAGGGGCCTCGAGGTCGACCTCTGCCCCTCTGCCAACATGAATTGCGACCGACCAGAGAGGTAGGAGGAGAACAACCGTAAAACGGTGCCTCTCACCCCCAACGCCTCCAGCCGGTGCAATAGGATACCATGGTCGATGGTATCAAAAGCCACTGAGATGTCTAATAGGACCAGGATAGAGGAACAGCTTCTATCCCAAGCCCTCCAGAGATCATCCACCAACGTGACCAATGCCGTCTCAGTGCTGTGTCCAGGTTGGAAGCCGGACTGGCGCGGGTCCAGATAGGCAATTTCTTCCAGGTGCCGGGGAAACTGCTGTGCCACCTCATTATCTACAACCTTCGCCCGGAAGGGAAGGTTGGAGACCGGACGATAATTTACTAACAACGCTGGTCCAGGGAAGGCTTCTTGAGGAGGGGCCTCACCACCGCCTCTTTCAAGACAGCCGGCAAGAACCGCTCACTCAAGGAAGCATTCACTATTTCTTGGAGCCAGCCTCATGTAACCTCCCTCATCGCATCCGCAGAGAACCGCCCAGCGGCCCTGTTTGGGGTGACCCGCTCCCTCCTTCAACAGAGGCCGCGAGAGTCCTCCTTGCAGGGCCGCACCGAGGAATTTGGAGAATATCTGCAGGATAAAATCACTCAGATTCGGAGCGAGTTGCCCTCCACAGATAGTAGTCCGGTGGAAGTATCCGATGCAGGCCTTGAGACTATTTTATGGGAAGACTTTGACTTTGTTACTGCCAAGGACATGGACAGGTTGGCGAGGAGACTAAAGGCCACCACATGTTTATTAGACCCTTGTCCCTCCTGGCTTGTACTGGCATCCTGGGAGAAGACACGAGGCTGGCTCCAGGCCATTGTGAACGCTTCTCTGAGTGAGGGGTCCTTACCTACCATCTTGAAAGAGGCGGTGGTGAGACCCCTCCTCAAAAAGCCTTCCCTGGACTCAGCATTATTGGCTAATTATCGCCCGGTCTCCAACCTTCACTTTCTTGCGAAGGTTGTAGAGAGTGTGGTTGCACAGCAGTTTCCTCGTCACCTGGAGGAAACTGATTATCTAGACCCGCGCGAGTCCGGCTTTCGGCCCGGTCATAGCACCGAGACGGCATTGGTCGCGTTGGTAGATGATCTATGGAGGGCCCGGGATAGGGGTTGTTCCTCTATCCTGGTCTTGTTAGATCTCTCAGCGGCTTTTGATACCATTGACCATGGTATCCTTTTGCACCGACTAGAGGGGTTGGGGGTGGGTGGCACCGTTTTACGGTGGTTCTCCTCCTTCCTCTCTGATCGGTCGCAATACGTGTTGACGGGGGGGCAGAGGTCGACTTCTAGGCCCCTCGCATACGGGGTACCGCAGGGGTCGGTCCTCTCGCCACTCCTATTCAACACGTATATGAAGCCGCTGGGTGAGATCATCCGTGGTTTTGGGGTAGAATACCATCTGTATGCTGATGATACCCAGTTGTACATCTCTACCCCAAGCCACCCCAACGATGCCGTTGAGGTGATGTCCCGGTGTTTAGAGGCCGTACGGATCTGGATGGGCAGTAACAAACTCAAACTCAACCCGTCCCAGATCGAGTGGTTGTGGTTCCCTGCTTCCCGGTTTAGCCAGTTGACACCATCGCTGGCCATGGGGAATGAAAATTTGGCCCCCGTGGATAGAGTGCGCAATTTAGGAGTCCTCCTGGATTCCCGGTTGTCCCTTGAGGATCAGGTGGCGGCCGTGGCCAGGGGGGCATTTTACCAGGTTCGCCTGGTCCGTCAATTGCGCCCCTTACTGGACCGGGATGCCCTTCGCACAGTCACTCAAGCACTCATGACTTCTCGTCTGGACTACTGCAACGCTCTCTACATGGGGCTCCCCTTGAGATGCACTCGGAGGTTGCAGTTGGTCCAGAATACGGCAGCGCGGGTGATCATGGGAATCTCAAGACATTCCCACATAACACCACTCCTGTGCGAGCTGCACTGGCTACCTGTGACCTACCGGGTGCGTTACAAGGTTTTGATGACCATATTCAAGGTGCTCCATGGCAGGGGGCCTAGCTACCTTCGAGACCGTCTTCTGCCCCATACATCCCTTCGACCGACTCGCCTCCAGGGAGAGGGTCTTCTCCGGGTGCCGTCGACCGGACAATGCCAGTTGGCGGCTCCCCGGGCAAGGGCCTTCTCTGTGGTAGGCCCTACCCTCTGGAATGGCCTACCTTCCGACCTCCGTTCCATCACAGACCTCCGCTTGTTTCACCGGCACCTAAAAACTTTTTATTTTCATCTGGCCGGCCTAGCATGATCTACTCCACACCCATTATTTTATAACAAATCAAAACTGTAATTTGGGTTTTAAATTTAAACTTATTTTAAGTTAAGCAGGATATGGATTTAATTTCGTTATTATTTAATAATATTTTGTATTTATGTGTAATTGATTTTAAATCTCTGTTCGCCGCCCCGAGTCCCTTTATGGTGAGATGGGTGCGGGCTATAAATGTGAAAAATAAATAAATAAAAATAAATAAAATGAGGGGCATCCCCCCCTCTTGGCCCAGCCAGGTCTCCGTAATACCCGCTAGGTCCGCCCCCCTCCAAAACCAGATTGTGAATGAGGGGGGCTTTATTAACCACTTTATTAACCATTACACAACATCAACTAAAGGCCCAGGCCCTGAGATGAACCCCCTGGGTCGCAAGAGGAGCCATGAGGGCTGGAGCGCACCACCGCTCACAAACAGCGGGTGCGCCCTCCCTTTATATGATATGGCCCTCGGCTCCTGCCATACCTGCCCCTCCCACACACAGTCGTGATGGAATAGCCCTCTGTTGGACAAACCCTCCCCCCCTCCCCAATTCTAGACACTACGCCTTCCCTGTCAGGACCACTAGCCGGCCTGGAGGCATTCCCCGGTGGGTTTTCCCCCTCACCCACCACTCTAATTTTGGTTTGACCCTCCCCCTCCCTGGAGCCCCTTAAAACCTGGATTAAAAATTTAATTAAAAAACCCCTTAATTTCTGCTTTGACCACCTCTCTTGGTTAACAAACCCATCATCGAGGTGGGCCCTCGTTAGAACTGAGGGCCAAATCTGCGAGAGGGGGGACTCCCGCAGGGCACGGAGGTGAAGGAGGAAGTTATTTCTTTATATATTTTTTCTTTAAAATATTCCTTTTCTTTTATGCATTTTCTATTTTTCTTTACTGTTTTAGTTGTCATTAGCTTTTATTTTTTCAATTGTAATATTCAGTTAAATTATTGCAAAAAAATAGAATTAACTTGAACTAATTCCAACCGCTACCCCCCACCGCGGGGAGGCGGAACCTGAGTCATCTATTTGGTTCCGCCCCAGGCGCCTGATGGACCCCGATGGGTTCCAGGCGGGGCTTGGGCCACTTCCTGTACCCCTGACCCGCGCCCTGATGGAGGACCTCGTGGCCGCATGGAATATTGCGGCCACGGGAGCCTTGGATCGGGTCGCGCCCTTGCAGCCTCTCTTGCGGCGGTGAGCCACCCTGGCTCCTTGGTTCACCGAGGAGCTAAGGGTTATGAAATGCCACAAGAGATGCCTAGAGAGAAGATGGAGGTCTACTCGATCTGAATCTGACCGGACACAGGTAAGAGCCCATTTACGGACCTACAATGTGGCGCTGAGAGTGGCCAAACGCCATCACTGTGCCACTCTCATAGCATCCGCAGATAACCGCCCTGCCGCCCTGTTTAGGGTGACCCACTCCCTCCTACAACAGAGGGTGCGGGAAACCCCATTACAGGGTAGAGCAGAGGAATTTGGGATTTATCTGCAGGAGAAAATCGCTCAGATTCAGAACGAGCTAGTCTCCATCGATGGCCCAGTGGGATTGCACGAGGCGGGTCTTGGTTGGGAGGAGTTTGACTCTGTTACTTCCGAGGATATGGACAGGTTACGTGGGCGACTGCGAGCCACCACATGTTTATTGGACCCGTGTCCTTCCTGGCTTGTGCTGGCATCCTGGGAGATGACACGAGGCTGGCTCCAGGAGGTTGTCAACGCTTCTCTGAGTGAGGGTTTCTTGCCTGCCTCCCTTAAAGAGGCCATGGTGAGGCCCCTCCTGAAGAAGCCCTCTCTGGACCCAGCTTTATTAGTCAACTATCGTCCCGTCTCCAACCTTCCCTTCCTGGCGAAGGTTGTTGAGAGTGTGGTGGCACAACAGTTTCCCCGTCACCTGGAGGAAGTTGATTATCTGGACCCGCGCCAGTCCGGCTTCCGGCCCGGGCATAGCACCGAGACGGCATTGGTCGCATTGGTAGATGATCTCTGGAGGGCCAGAGATGGGGGTTGTTCCTCCATCCTGGTCCTATTAGACCTCTCAGCGGCTTTCGATACCATCGACCATGGTATCCTATTGCATCGGCTGGGGGGGTTGGGGGTGGGAGGCACCGTTTTACGGTGGTTCTCCTCCTACCTCTCTGGTCGATCGCAATTTGTGTTGGCAGGAGAGCAGAGGTCGACCTCGAGACCCCTCACATGTGGGGTGCCTCAGGGGTCGGTCCTCTCGCCTCTCCTGTTCAACACATATATAAAGCCGCTGGGTGAGATCATCCGTGGTTTTGGGGTAGAGTACCACCTCTACGCTGACGACACGCAGTTGTATATATCTACCCCAAACCACCCCAACGATGCCGTAGCGGTGATGTGCCAGTGCCTGGAAGCCGTGCGGGCCTGGATGGGAAGTAACAGACTCAGACTCAACCCGTCCAAGACCGAGTGGCTGTGATTTCCGGCCGCCCGATTCAACCAGTTGATTCCATCACTGGCCATAAGGGGCGAACATCTTACCCCTGTGGATGGGGCGCGCAACTTGGGTGTCCTCCTGGATACCCGGCTGTCCATGGAAGATCAAGTGACAGCCGTGGCCAGGAGGGCGTTTTACCAGGTTCGCCTGGTACGCCAGTTGCGCTCCCTATTGGATCGGGATGCCCTTTGCACAGTCACTCATGCCCTTGTGACATCCCGAGTGGACTATTGTAACTCTCTCTACATGGGGCTCCCCCTGAGGTGCACCCGAAGACTTCAGCTGGTCCAGAATGCAGCCGCGCGAGCAATAATGGAGACCTCTAGGTTCACCCATATAACACCTCTCTTGCGCGAGCTGCACTGGCTGCCTGTCGTCTTTCGGGTGCGCTTCAAGGTGTTAGTTGTCATCTTTAAAGCGCTCCATGGCACGGGACCTAGCTATCTGCAGGATCGGATCCTGCCCCACACATCCTCCCGGCCGATTCGCTCCCAGAGAGGGACTTCTCCAGGTGCCGTCCACTAGACTTTGTCAGTGGGCGACGCCCAGGGGAAGGGCCTTCTCTGTGGCGGGCCCTTCCCTCTGGAACGACCTTCCCCCCAACATTAGAACAACCACGGACCTCCGCTCCTTCCGTCAAAAATTAAAAACATACTTTTTCTGCTTGGCCGGCCTAGGTGAGTCTCTACCTTTAGGGCGTTAGGGAATGCTAGTTTTAATATGGGGATTTTAGTGCAGGGACAATTAAATTTAATTCGTTTTTATTCTATTGTATTTATGTATGTTTTATAATGTTTTAATTTTTCCCTGTGCACCGCTCCGAGTCCCCCTGGGGAGAGGACGCGGTATATAAAATAAATATTATTATTATTGTTATTAATTTCTTTTTCTCTTACTTTTTAATTTTTTTAATTTAAATAATACATTATTTAAATATTAAATAATGCTTACACTTGCAAGTTATGATAAATGTTACATGTCTACTGTAGCTGAAATAACATATGATAGATAATAAACATGCAAAAAAGTTTGGATAAGTAGAAAATAAGAAAAACCAACAATATATTACTGTATATTACAGGTTGGATCCCTGCCATGGCTGCTGCTCTCCTGGCTTGGTCAGTTGCTTGCGTTGAGTTGTTATCTGCCAGATGGTTCTCCACCTTATGTCTGTATTGTTGTTTTGCAATCTTACAAAAGCCCAATGTAACACAATACCACTGAGAAAGAAAAATGAAGAGATCCCAGATGAAATCAGCATGTTTATATAAAGAACCCACAGAGAGGGACTTCTCCGGGTGCCGTCCACTAGACTTTGTCAGCGGGCGACGCCCAGGGGAAGGGCCTTCTCTGTGGCGGGCCCAGCCCTCTGGAACGACCTTCCCCCCGATATCAGGACAACCACGGACCTCCGCTCCTTCCGCTTAAAATTAAAGACACACTTTTTTCGCCTGGCCGGCCTTGGGTAGTCTCTTTTTAGGTTAGGGGTTTTAGGGGTAATTTTTAGTTTAGTTTATGGGTTTTAGCGCAGGATCAATTTAATCCATTTTTAATTTTGTATTTTGTATTTTGTCTGTGGTCTTATTTGTATTTTTAATTGCCTGTGCCCCGCCTCGAGTCCCCTCGGGGAGAGAGAGCGGGATATAAAATTAAATTATTATTATTATTATTATTATTATTATTATTATTAACTTTCTGATAAACTGACAGAAAAAGGACAAGTCCCCAAAAATGGAAAGAGGGACATATAGGTAAAGCAGAATTCCAGCAAATAGCCCAAATCTGCAAAGACCAAGTCAGGAAAGCTAAGTTATAGAATGAACTTGCAACAAATATCCATTAAAAAAAACAACACGTTTCGTTCAACGAGTAAGAAACAGTAAAAAGTCAAGAAATGATCAGTTCCCTAATAGGAAAAAATGACAAGGATGTTACAGGTAACGGGGAATAAAAAGGAACTGCTTAATTCCTTTTATGAATCTGTCTTCATTCAAAAGGAAAAAAAAATAGTCCAATCTATCAAAAGCAGCACTGTAGGAGACACAGCAGGAATACAGGCCAAAATAGGCAATAATGTGGTAAGAGATAGATTGGACTATTCACTCTAGAGAAATTCAAATTTCCAGGACCACATGCTTTGCATCCCAAAATTCTGAAGGAGTTGGCAGACATGATCTCGGAACCACTGAACAGAATATTTCTTAGGTATTGGAGCATGGGGAAAATACCAGAGAACTGTAAAAGAGCTGAGGCTGTTCCAATCTTCAAGAAGGGGCAAAAAATGGATCCAGGAAACTGAAGACCAATCAGCCTGACATCAATACATGGGAAGATTCTGGAAAAAATTATCAAACAATGGATCTGTGAACACCAAGAAACAAGCAAAGCTATTACTAGAAGCCACACTGGTTTATAAAACAGATCATGTTAGATAAACCTTATTGAATTGTTTGCTAAAATGAGTAAATTGGTGGACCAGAGAAACACTGTGGGCATAGTATATTTGAACTTTAGTAAGGCAGTTGATGAAGCAGAACATAGGCTACCTCTTTGTAAGAAAGGAAAATATGGGATAGACAGCATACACTAGTTCTACCATCTACACTAGAATCCACCATGAGATGGATTCGTAGCTGGTTGACAAACAACACTCAATGTGTAGTCCTTAATAGAACTACATCTGGCCTTCCATCCTTCTGAGGTCAGTAAAATGAGGATCCAGATTGTTGGGGGCAATATGCTGACTCTGTAAACCACTTAGAGAGGGCTGTAAAGCACTATGAAGCAGTATATAAGTCTAAGTGCTATTGCTTTCTACATTGGAGGCAGGGATGACATGCAGCTGGCAACCCCAAGGTTCTGATTTAGGCTAGTATTCTTCAACATTTTCATAACCAATTTAGATGAGGGGATAGAAGGGGAATTAATCAGATCTGCAGATACAAAGCTGGGGGGAAAGCCAACACATTAGAAAATAAGCTCAAGATCCAGAAGAATCTTGACAGACTTGAACACCAGGCCCTATCCAACAAAATTCACTTATGGGAAAAGTAAGGTCTTACACATAGGCAAGAAAAATAAATGTACAGGTATAGAATAGATGGTATCTATCTCAATTGCTGTAGCTGTGAGAGGGAACTATGAATCATACTGAATAACCACTTAACTATAAGCCAACAGTGTGCTGCAGCTACCAAAATAGCCAATGAAATCCTAGGCTGCATCAACAGAGGGATAGTATCAAGATCATATAAAATGTTAGTACCACTTCACACTTCATACTACACTGGTAAGATCACACTTGAAATATTGTATCCAATTTTGGTACATGTGTCGCCCCCCCCCCCCCCAAAAGATACTGAGGTAGAGAAAGAGTGCAGATAAGAACAAAACAATGATTAGAGAACTGGAGGCTAAAGCATAGGACAAATAGTTGTGGGAACGGAGTATGTCAAGTCTAATGTAGAGAGGGAGTAGGGATGACATTTTTGAAGGGTTGCCACAGGGTCAACTAAGGATAAACAAAAAGTAATGAATGGAAACTTAACAAAGAGAGATCCAACCTAGAATTAAAGAGAAGTTTCCTGTCAGTGAAAACAATTAATTAGTGGAACAGCTTGCTTCCTGAAATCGTGGGTGCTCCATCACTGGAGGTTTTCAAGAAGAGACTGGATAGCCATTTGTCCAAAGTTCCTTCCAACTCTATTATTCTGTATTCTAGTATGACATGATCATTCTCCTGCAGAGTTCCTACAACTTCCACTCCTTCAATTATTTCATCATTAGAAGGAACTAACTCCACTATAGGAGACCCTCTAGGACTCTCCTCTAACTTTTGAATAAGAAAGTTGTCAGCTGGGCACACCAACTGTTTTATTCATTGTTAAATAATCTATGCAAATACTGTGTTGCTTTTGTCATCATTACCATCATTCAGAATGCAACTTTTATGTGATGTTACAGGTATATTCTAAATCCTTTAAAATTAATGTATATGTCATTAGTTTTACAGGGGAATACTCTGTATCTTTAGAATGTGTTCACACATGAGGAAAATTTAGAGATAATCATGATAATTAACCTTCATCATAAATGTGTGTCATGTATGACTAAGTCCTTAGGGGGCATTGCACATCCCAAATGAAATACATGTCAAGTTCATTCATTTTAGTGGCCTTGAATATATTTTTAGTAGTCACTTCAAATGCACATTGATTATACTTGTGGATCATAAAATCTTTCATTTTCATTTTACCAGTGACTGGACTTAAACAATTCCTTGACTCTGTACAATTTATAATTTAAAGTTTTAGACAAGAGCAATTATACTACTAATTGGCAAAATTTATATAACAAATTTATGTAACTAACATACATAAATGTAACCAACAGGGGACATGAAAGGAGACTCCCTAAAGAATGTGTGATATTAACACATTCAGGCATTCCCTGGACAACAGTTTATAGCTGGCTAATCCTTTCAATCCAAAGGCATACAAAATGTAGTGAGGTGTTTATTCTCACTTGTGAAACTATGTGTATACTAAAAAGGACATTTTTAGATCCACAGCTAATATTTCAGTAAACATTAAAGGTTTGTTGGAGAACTGATGCAGGACTTGTGCCAAAAATAAAACGGTGATGTCCTGTGTATATAGGAGACCCACAGAGACAATGATCATAAAAGACCTAAAATACAGAGTATGCATCTTATAGCAGAGAGGCCCCACCAATAGTATGGCAGTGCAGTTTTTGTGAAGCCTGGTATCCAGGTTCGATCCACAACAATATCAGAAATAAATAATATAGAAATAATAACTGTAGAGCTGAGCAACTGCATGGTCACTTCAGTGAATAAACTACCACTAATGGAGATTAAAGATGATTAATTTAAAACATTTAATAAGAATAAAATAAATGTTATTATTGGAGACTTTAATAGTCACAGCAATCTGGAAGTATCAGTTGACAATAGAAATGGGGAGGTTGTGATACAGTGGGCGAATTTAAATAATTTACCAGTTTCATTTAACAGTGGAAAATGGCACAGGGAATAAAACCTGGACTTGATATTTGTGAGTGACCATAATCCAGCAATGCCCACCTACCCCAAATCCCCAGCACTGACCAATTATATGTCAGGTTACTGCTGTAATTCAACCTCATAATATCCCCTTTAGATGTAGATACAGCATAACTTCAAAAGAAGCTGTCTGACCTAAATTTGGACAGTGCTGTTCCTCAATTAATAGCTAAACTGACCTATTACAACAAATTTGTGGAATCCATTAAAAAAATGTTCCCGGCTATCAGTCCCAAGGGGCTGCAAAGCTCACTATTATCCAGGACTTTACAGCAGAAACAAAGGACAAATTGCAGAAGTATTTTACTCATTTGAGGCTGATCCTATGGCAGAAGACACAGTAAATGCAGGACAACAGCTAATTATTTCTATAGCTGAAGCTAAGAGAGAAAGATGGATTAAAACAATAGAGGAACTGAACACGAGCACAGCTAACCACAAAATGTGGAAACTATTGAGTTGCCTAAATAATTATCCAATTCGTGCTAGAGATCATGCCAACATGACTGCAGACCAAATAGCCAGTCAGCTTCTTAAGAAGAGCAACCCGGATCAAAGGTCATAAAAACACAAGATTAAGATCAATAGAAATGAGGAGGAGGAAAGGACTAACCTATTGTCCCCCTTTATTATGGAAGAACTGAGAGACTATAAGGAAGAGTGGGTCATGAAAAGCTGTTGATTTGGGTGACATCCTTATTGAACTTTCTTGAAGGTGCGCCTCACCCATTTGAGGTATGGACTGATCATAAGAATTTGGAATACCTCACAACTTCTCGTAAACTTTCTCCGAAACAAGTACGCTGGTCTCAATATTTTAACCGGTTCAACTTTACTTTAAAATATATTCCAGGGGGGAAAAACTTTATGGCTGACGCCTTATCCAGACTGCCTCAATATAACACTTCTAAGCTTTCGGTGGTTCAGCCAGTTCTGCCCCTGTATAGCATGGCTAACCCGGTGGTGACGAGGAGTCATTCTGATCTGCAAACCGACCCGCTACCTGACTTGGTTTCTAAAATTAAGACCGAACTTCTCACCGATGAATGGTACTCCGCCCACTCAGCAGATTGTACTGTAAGGAATGATCTACCTTGGATTGGGTCCAAAATTTATATACCTGCAACACTTCGGCCATTTGTATTACAGAGAGCACATGATTCCAGATTGGCAGGTCATTTTGGATTTGTGAAGACTATACATTTAGTTAAACGCCAGTTCTGGTGGCCCTCATTGAAAAAGGATGTTGAATCTTATATTGCTAGTTGCCCTACATGTGCCGCTTTGAAACGTACTCCTGGCAAACCTCACGGTCTCCTCCAGTCCGTAGCGCGGCCGGAGGCTCCTTGGAAGGAGATATCTATGGACTTCATTGTCGACCTTCCAAATAGCCAAGGATTTACAGTTATATGGGTTGTTACAGATTTATTCTCCAAGCAAGTTCACTTTGTACCATGTTCCAAGATACCATCAGTTAAGACTCTGGCAAAGTTATTCCTGACTCATATATATCGTCTGCATGGGGTTCCGAAACGCATCATCTCCGATCGAGGCATCCAGTTTACTTCGAAATTTTGGAAGGAATTTCTGATGCTGATTGGCTCCACCCAGGGCTTAAGCTCCTCCCACCACCCGCAAACGAATGGGGCTTGTGAGAGGGCTAACTCGGTTCTAGAGCAGTATTTGCGCTGCTTTATAAACTTCCAACAAGATGATTGGGCTGATCTTCTTATACATGCTGAGGTAGCCTATAATAATTCAGTTCATAGTAGCACCGGCATGATCCCATTCAAAGTAATTTATGGTCAGGACTTTGTACCCATCCCTGAGCTTCCTCATGAACTTCCTACAATTCTTTCCCTCTCAGAGTGGACTGGGAAGCTGTCGACTGTTTGGCCTATTATCCGTAAAACGTTGGATGAGGCTCATGAATCGCATAAGCTGTATGCAGATAAAAAGCGAGCAGTACCTCCGTCATACAAAGTTGGTGATCGAGTTTATGTTTCTACTAAACATTTGGATAGTCCTCAAAAATGCAAGAAGTTAGGCCCTAAGTTTGTAGGTCCTTTTACGATTACCAAGATAATAAGTTCTGTTTCCGTTAAGCTGGATCTCCCTAAATCCTATCGACGCCTTTATCCAATTTTCCATGTCCACTTATTGAAACCCGAACACTTTTCACCTCTTCGCACGCCATATCCTGGTTCTCCTAAGTCTGTGTTGGTTGATGGGGAACAACACTATGAGGTTCGGGACATTTTGGATTCCAGAAGGCATAGAAACAAAGTACAGTACTTAGTTGTTTGGAAGGACTTCCCCACCTCCCATAACGAATGGGTTGATAAATGCCACATTAAGGCACCCAAGTTACTGAGACAATTTTATGCCAAGTATCCCAATAAGCCTTAAAGTCTATTTTGTTTTTTATGTGTGTCTTAATATGTGGTATTGTGCTTTTCGTCTCTTTTACAGGGTTGAACACTTCCTTTCTGGAGGAGGGCCGGATGTCAGCCTTCGCTTTCCTGCATGCTTGGCTGCCATAGAAACGGGGAGGGTGGGGGGATGTTGCTATTAAGTGGGCTGGTGGAAGGTGGGGGTAGGTGGGGATATCTCTAAAAGTAACGGTATCACATTCCATTCTGATGACACCTCTGGACGTGCTACCCATCTGACAACGAAGAAGAAACTGTATTGGACACTGGGGTGGGGTCATGGGTGATTGGGGTTTGGCTAATGCTTTGATATGTATGCTTCGCACCTAAAGTAGCCACTTCTGGCTTAACCTTTGATGCTGACTTTTCCTTATTCAGTAAAAGTAACCTTAATCATCTTGAATATGCTTAAGTGTGGTCTTTCTTGAATTATGGTAAGAGCGGTCATGACAGATAAAGCAATTGGACCGAAAGCAAGACAGTGGCTACTAGAAGTATTTAATGAATGCTTGGAACAATGTGAGTTCTCCATAGTGTGGGGAGGAATATCCAGACTGGGTTAACTTCATCAACTCATTGATTGGACTGAGCCCAATAAAATCCTTAAACCACGCCCCTGTCACTAGGCAATACCCAGTTATGACTCAGTTCCTCAAATGGACAGCTGTGTCATCCTTGTATTCCTGTGAACTTTGAAAATATTCAACTTAATGATTAATTCTGTTCTGCCTCAGGCTGCGTGAGTAACTTTGTCACCGAAACCCCCAGACAGGGGTGGTGCTCCTCGCCATTACCCCTCAGGGGCAGCATGCAGGCTTTTCCACAACTGACAGGCCAACTGTCATTCTGTGAGGGCTGTTCCATTGGGCCGAAATAAATTGCGCCTCTTTATTACCCCTTTTGGAAAAGAACAGAGTCAAGTCAGCTTCAGAAGGCTCCTTTGGACAAGGGGGCAGGCGCGCGGCAACTCTTTGCAGCAAAGCCGCTCTTTCACTTTATATTCAAGCCTCTGTCAGGGGCCTTTGGCATGAACTGCCATTTTGAAGCCTGCCTGAATCAAGAACCAAAATGGCTGCTGCCTCAGTTTCAGAGGATAATGATTGGAGTCAGGTCTTTGCGACTTCATCCAGCGGCCCCACCGAAGGAACAGAGGTTCCTGCAGCGGTAATCGCCCCCATGGCTGATGCCCCTTCCAAGGGTGGGGGCCACAAGGCAAAGGGGAAGAAAAAGCATGTGGAACCACAAGCCTCAAAAGGGGCCAAATTGGGTTCAAAATCCCCTAAACCTGTCTCTAAGTATGAGAAGCAGAGGCATAAGGCACTAGAAAGCATTTATAAAAGGGCCAGCAGCTAGAAGTCTTCTCCTGTCCTGAGCACCAGTGGGAGGCAGTCTGCACTCTCTTCGCCTGGGAGGGCTGCAGAGGAGGATCCCTCCCTCCATGTGAGGATCCCCAATACTCAGGCCTCTGGGATTCTAGCCAAGGTTGGTAATCGCCCCCATGCACTACCCCACTTGTGCTTTCCCCCTCCCCACAGGGGCTTCACCTCAACCTCTTCCCTCTACATCCAAAGGGGTTGGTGCTGCTCAATTATCCCACTTGGGGGTGCCCAATTTTCAGAACCTAATGTTCAGGGCTTTCCAGCAGTGCATGGTTGCTGCTTTCCAACAGCCTCAGATTCAGCCACAGGTTGCTCCTCCATCTGCAGCTCCTGTGGGGATAGATGATCAGGAGGATATTCCTCCAGTCTCCCCTGTTTCTTCCCATGACAATAGTGATTCTGAATCTGAGGAGGACGAAATCAGAGAGGAAAAGCTTTCGGGGGATGAGGGCATGCGCCCTTCTAAGCCTTCCTTCCCAGTTTATTTCAGCCTCATTGTTTAAGTGTCTGCTCTTTAAAGCTAAGGCATCAGCCAAATTTGGCAACAAGTCATCGGAACCCCTGGTGCAACCTCAGGGTTTTTCTGCTGAGACTATATTTGAGGAACAGGCAATTGAGGCTGACACAGTGCCCACCCCCAAGTCCTTTCTTGACCTGGTCAAGCGCCAGTGGGCATCTCCAGCATCTGGCCCTATGCCCACTTCCACTGACAAAACATTCATCAATGTGGACAAGGACATGGCTCAGGTGCTGTTGCAACCCACTATTGATGCACCTGTCACAGCCCTGCATACATCTGCAAACATGCCCAGAGAACCAGAGGATGCTCTGAAGCCAGAGGATAAAAAGGCTGACCTCACCTTACAAAGGGATCATCAGGCGGCTGCCTGGGCAGTGAGAACAGCTACCACTGCCTCCTTCTTTAACCAGTCTTCTTTACTTGCAGGATCTTCAGCAACGAACACCAATAGCAGATGTCAGGTCACATCAGGACATCAACAAACTGGTGGCAGCCATCCAATTTTCTTCGGGCGACACTTTAGTTGCAGCCAGGTTTGCCTCCAGGGCAATTGCTTCATCTGTAGCGTCCCGCAGGTTGCTTTGGCTGCGGCAGTAGCAAGCAGATGTGCGCCACGTATGGCACCTGGCATCAGCCTCCATTGGCACTGCTATTGACCCTTTCTTAATTGAGAATAAGGACTAACAGAAGTTGCTTCCCACAGCTCCTAGGAAGGGCAATTTCCAGGCAGTGCCCTACCCCCATCGCTCCAATTTCTGTGGTCAGGACTACAGTTCTTCGTTCCGGGGTCAGGACTACGATTCTTCTTTTAGGGGGTCTGATTTCAGTCAGTCAGGTTTCAGACTGTACCAGGGAGGCTACGCCCTCAGCCAGAGATATCAACCGGATAGGCAGCAGAGGGGTAGAGAGCAGAAATGGCCCTTTCAAGGGGGCGGAGGAGGCGGCCCTCTTCTTCCCCAAGAATTAATTCTGGGCCCAGCTCTCCCCCCCCCATCGGGAGACGTTTGGCGTATTTCGCTGACCGTTGGGACTCCTCTACCTCTGATGCATGGGTGCGGTCAACCATCAAGTCAGGTTTAGCTGTTGAACTTATCTCCAGCCCTCCAAGCCACTTCTGGGTCTGCCCGGTCTCAAATAACCTGACTTGGAGGTGACTTATGCAGGAAGCCATTCAACACCTATTGGACATTAGGGCTATCCAACTGGTGCCTCTAGTTTAACAGGGTCAGGGTTATTATTCCATTCTCTTTGTGATCCCAAAGGCTTTGGGCAGCTGGAGAGCTGTTCTTGATTTGAAATAGTTTGACCGCTATGTGCGTTATCGCAAGTTTAAGATGCATTCAAAGCACTCAGCACGACCAGCTCAGTCGGACCGAGGTGGACAATTCGGAATTGCAGCTGCAGCTGGCTATCTTCTGGGCAATTGTGGAACTTTTTGGCCACCCAGAGGTCGACCTGTTTGCAACCCCCCTCAAAACTCAGCTCCCGAGGTTTTATTCCCGGTTTCCTTCGCAGAACGCAGAGGGGGTGGATGCTCTTCACTGCCAAGGGCCTCGGGGGCTCCTTCCTGCCTTTGCCCCTGATTCCCAGAGTCATTCAAAAGATCTTGCAGGAGGGGGCGGAGGTAGTGATGATCGCCCCACATTGGCCACGGCGGCCCTGGTTTGCCGACCTTTGATCTCTATCAGTGGACAGGCCCTGGAGGATCCCCCAGGAAATGATTTCCCTCAGCCAGGGGTCACTGGAGCATCCGGAGCCTCAATGGATCCAGTTGACTCCTGGTGCTTGAGTGGAGCGTCCTGAGATGGGACAACTTTTCCTCCAGGGTCATTCAGATTATTCAGGCTTCCTGTTCGCCTTCCATGGAGCTCATATACAGTGCGATGTGGTGTGCTTTTTGTAAGTGGTGTTTGACGAACCACTTTGACCCGGTACAAGCCACTATCCCAAAGGTCCTGGACTTTCTTCAAGTGGGCCTGGACAAAGGGTTGGCTCCTAATACCATTGACAGACAGGTATCCGCAATTTCATCTGTACTTTTGTGCAGTAGGTCACAAACTTTGACTCAATATCCTATGGTCAAGAGATTTCTCAAGGGTGCTTCGGTACTCCTTTACATAAGGTATTGGACGCTTTGACAAGTGCCCCCTTTGAACCATTGCGGGACATGGCTCTTGGGTTCCTGACTTTCAAGGTGGCCTTTTTGGTGGCCATAACTTCCACTAGATGGATTTCTGAACTACAAGCATTGTCTACCAGGGCTGATTTGTGTGTGTTCCAACAAGATAGAGTGGAGTTAAGGCTGGATCCCTCCTTTATCCCTAAGGTGTGCTCTTGTTTTCATAGGTCTCAGGAACTGAGATTACCTAATGTCTGCCCGGCTCCTTCCCATCCGTTGGGAGAGAAAATGGCACACCGTGGATGTGAGGAAGGCTCTGGGGATTTACCTTAAAAGAATTTTATCTATCAGAAAGACTGAAGCCTTGTTTGTTCCTTCCAGCCGGGTTCCCTGGGGAATACGGTGACCTCTACTACCATAGGCAGATGGCTCAGGATATGTATTACTACCGCCTACCAAGCACAAGGGTCACAGGTAATGGGGTCTGTTACAGCACATTCCACGAGGAAGGCTGCTACGTCAGCGGCCTGGGCTATGCAAACCTCTCTGACTGAGATTCATAGGGCTGCTACGTGGGCGTCTCCTTCCCCGTTCATAAAGAACTATAAATTAGACTCTTTTGCTTCTGTGGAAGCAGCCTTTGGATGCAGAATGCTGCAATCCGCACACAAAGATGGTGATACGGGTCAATATTGAGCTCTCTTATGCATATATGTATATAATATGATTATTGACCCACCCAAGGGACGATGTGCTTTCGTACGTCCCAATCTGGATACTCCTCCCCACACTATGGAGAAAGGGTGTTGGTTCTTACCTGATATGCCTCTTCTCATAGTTGGGGAAGAGTATCCAGACTGGGTTAACTTCATCCACTCATTGATTGGTCTGAGCCCGATAAAATCCTTAAACCACGCCCCTGTCACTAGGCAATACCCAGTTACGATGAAGGATTCCATCAGACTCAATGTGTCATCCACTCAAAATAGTATCACAGTTCCAGAAACCTCGTCTATTCTTGAAAAACCCCTCCCTGGTTTGGTATTAACCATTTTTGACTGTTTTGTCCATGTTATGACTTTTGTCCTTTTCAAGAATAGACGAGGTTTCTGGAATTGTGATACTATTTTGAGTGGATGACACATTGAGTCTGATGGAATCCTTCATCGTAACTGGGTATTGCCTAGTGACAGAGGCGTGGTTTAAGGATTTTATCGGGCTCAGACCAATCAATGAGTGGATGAAGTTAACTCAGTCTGGATACTCCTCCCCAACTATGAGAAGAGGCGTATCAGGTAAAAACCAATGCCCTAGTCCTAGCATCTGGTGACAAGCTAAGGTTGTAGCCATTTTAAAAGCACTTAAAGAGGCCAATAATCCTAAAAACTACTGTCCAATTTCTTTCTTGTGACCTGTAAAATCTTTGAAAGAATGACACAACATCACTTCACTGTAGCCATAGAACTCCTTTGTCTTACCACAGCCGACTGGATTTCACCTGGAAAAAAAGTTGCACCACACAGATCCCAAATCTAACCCAGTATATTAAAGATGAATTACAAAAAGGCAATGTAACAGGAACTTAGAATTTATAGTTCTCATTGCTGCATATGATACTATCAAACTTAGAAGACTGAAGCAGAAAGTGTATGATATGACCAAAGATTTTAAGTTCACAAATATAATCAGGAATCTGCTTCAGAACTGTATGTTTTTTGTGGAATTTTAGGGAAGGCCAAGTAGATAGAAGATTCTAAGGAATGGCTTACTACAAGATAATGTATTGGTTCCAACTCTTTTTAACCAAGATCATTTAACACCAATGATCAGCCACTCCCTGAAAGTACTACGAACTTTATGTATGTTGACAATTGAGCAATAGTTGTACAGGGAAAAACATTTGAGGAGGTTGAACAACGTTTAATGAAGCCCTGGTAAAGCTGAATCAATACTATTGTGATAACCAGTTAAGACCAAATCCAACAAAAACTCAGGTATGTGCCTTCCATCTTTGCAATAAGTAAGCTGCTAGGAAGCTGCATATTATATAGTAAGGGACGTTATTGGAACATTGTCACAGCCCTAAATACTTAGGGCTCACTATAGATAGGGCCCTAAAGTATAAGCAGCCTTGTACCAACACTAAACTAAAGTCAGTGTGAAAAAACATTCTTAGGAATTAATGAGCTTTACCTAAAGTGCCAAACCAAGAGTCCTTAAGACAACAGCTCTAGCTTTTGCTGTTCCTCAGTCAAATATGCTTGCCCAGTGTGATACAAATCAGCATATGCCAGGAAAGTAGATGTTGCTCTGAATGAAGTTAGCAGAATTATTGCCAGATGTCTTAAGCTTACCCCTCTAAATAAGATCTACCACCTAGCTGGCATTGCCCTGCCTGCGGTTTGCAGAGAAGAAGCAACATACAGAGAGAGGATTAGATCTTCTATATTTATACAATACCCTCTATATAGTCTACAACCATCTTATCAAAGATTAAAATCCAGGAAAAGTTTCCTTACATCGACAGAAGACTTCAAAAAATTTGAAAGCAGTGTGGGTCTATAGAAAGCTACAATGAACCAACACTGGATGAAACCAATAGAATAGTTTGCAGCTGGGTCTGATGAAAGCTGGGAAGTATGAAAATCATTGAATAGATTGTGCATGGGTCCAAGATCCAGAGACACTCTGATCAAATGGGGTTATCTGGTGGCTTCTACTCTTTGCGATTGTGGTGACATGTAGAACAACAGCACATATGTATATTTGCCCTTTGTGACCCAAACAGTATACACATATACTTCAGGACCTCATGATAGCACAATGGAACACAATTAATGTTGCTAGTTCTGGGCAAGATCTGGTTAATTTATACATATTTTAAGTCACATAGTGTGCCTGATTTTAACTGGGCACACTATATTTAACCCTAACCCTAACCCAACACGAATAAACAAACATGTAGGTAACATCCATATCTATTAAAATAAAGGCAGCTAATTTTATATCAGCATTGTGGAATGAATGCTGTGGTGTATGTTCAAGTTCTGTCTGAGGCCTAATATTATTTAATATCACTGTAAATGATCTAGATGGAGGGATAGAAGGGGAACTCATCAAATTTGAAGAGAACACCAACCTGGAGGGCCACATCAGGGTTGTGTTTGATCTTGGGGATCTGGAATGGGCATGGTCATTGTGGGCATAGTCAGCTCAATTTCACTCATGTCAGAGAGCCTACGGTGGCCCGAGCGCTCTGCCAGCAAAAACAGCCTCCTGAGCTCCGTTTTTGGCTGCGACAGTCTCCTGCAACTCTCTGCCAGTAAAAACGGAGCTCGGGAAGGCTCCACATAGCCTTCCTGAGCTCTGTTTTTGCTAGTAGAGGCACTGCAGGTTGATACCTCGCTGTTTCCAGGTCAGTCCTGTGGGCCAGATCTAAGCATCCCACAGACCACATCCTGACTGCAGGCCTTAAGTTTGACATCTCTGTCTTAGACACAGGCAAGAAAAACCAAATGCACAAATATATAATAAGTGGTATCTGGCTCAACAGTAGCAACTGTAAGAGGAATTAAAACTTAATATTGTGCTGCAGTGGCAAAAAAGTCATAGGTTGCATCAACAAAGGGATAGTTTCAAGATCATGCGGGGGTGACAATACCATTTTATAATGAACTGATGAATGCTTGGAATACTGCATTCCATTATGGTCACCATGATACAAAAAGATGTTGAGACCCTAGAAAGTGTGCAGAGAAGAGCAACAAAGATGATCTGGAGGCTAAAGCATATGATGAATTAGGTATACCTAGTTTAACAAAGAGAAAGACTAGGGGTGAAAAAATAGTAGTCTTTCAATGGTTGAGGGGCTGGCATAGAGAAGAAGGGGTCGGCCTATTGTCTAAACTACCTGAAGGCAGAACAAGAAGTAACATCTGGAAGCTCATTAAAGAGAGATCCTATCTGGAATTAAGGAGAAATTTCCTGACAGTGAGAGCAATTAACCAATAGAACAGCTTGCCTCTCAGAGTTGTGGCTGCTTTATCAATTGAGGTTTTTAAGAAAAGATTGGGCAACCATTTATCCAGAATATTATAGGCTCTCCTGCTTTGAGCAGTGGGTTGAACCTGAAGACCTCCAAGGGCCCTTCCAACCTTATTCTACTGTATGTTTTAATTCTGTAAGACCGAATGTTTTACATAGCTAAAGCAGCATTGAAACACACAGTCACTTTCCCTTAGTCCAACCTATATCACAGGGATATGGTGAGGATAAAATAAAATGAAATCTAAATGAAAATCACTAGAGTCCTACAGAAAAGCTGGGATTGGATATAAAAGCAGCAAACAATGATACAGTATATCACAGTGATGGCTAAACTTTTTCTAAAGGTGTGCCAAACTGTTTATGCTCGCGTTATCACACTCATGTGCCCACCTACCTGTGCAGAAAAATAAGAGTTTGAACAAACAAGTTCAAACTTCCAGTTTGCCCATTGAGCTGCTTTTCGCCCTCCCCAGGCTTCAGGAAAGCCTCCGGAGCCGAGAGAGTGAGAAAAACAGGCCCAATGGGTTGGGCTGTTGGGTCTGTTTGTTGCCATCTCTAGGCTCCACACGTTTTCCTGAAGCCTGGGGAGGGCCTCCCCCAGCCCTCCAGAAGGCCGAAAATCAGCTGGCCAGTGTGCACATACATGCTGGAGCTGAGGGCTGCTGTGCCAGCAAATATGGCTCCGTGTGCCACCTGTGGAACACATACCATAGGTTCACAATCACAGATATATCACATCCTTAAATAAATATTATTCTGAAAATAAGCCAATTTAAACAAAGGAACGCAAATGAAAGACACAGGGAATGGACACAAGAAACTGTTGTCATTGTTGTTTTTCTGCATGATTCTTATTGCCCACATGGAAATGATATAATAGACTTCATAAATATCCACTTCTAGATATAGCAAGACAGTGTTTGAAAAATAATCCAATATAATTAGGGATTTTGATAGGACTGTTACTTAAAGAAGATTAATATACAGAAAGTGCAAAATTTTAACTGTATAGTATAAATTCAGTTATTAATTCTTCAATTATTTAAATACTTCCAGCTGGAATCAATTGAATGCTATGAACATGCTCCTTGGGAGACATTTCTTTGTTAATAAATTATATGACTTCTGAGGAGCTTTAGAAGTATAAATATTTTTCTCCACAAGAGATCATCTGCTGTACAATACTACCAAGATAGCTAATTGCAGATGCTAGAATATTAGTCTCATTTTATGTTTTTTAGAACAGCTGTGGTTTGCAGCTAAATTAGCAACTGGTATATGAAGAAAACAGGGACAAATCCCAACTTATTTATACTAACTTTCTGATAATATTTTAATATTAATGTCTGTGAAGGAACAGATTTATCTATACAGCAAATTATAGTATTTAGTGCAGCATATCTAAATGTGGTCAGAGAACTGCACATAATTCATTGGTATCGAAATGAAATTGCTAGTGAATATGTAACAGACAATGTATTGATATGCTATGAATACTTCATTTGAATGAACCATGAACAGGTAGTATCTATGAATAAAAAAATGAACTATGTAATCAATTTATAACTGATTGTTTATTAGCATAGCTATGTTGTTCATTTTTTAAAGTCACCAGTAGATGGCTCCTTAGCCTTACCACTTTAAGTTATCACAGTTAAGGTATTTCAAAATAATTGGAAAATAAATTATTATTATTATTATTATTATTATTATTAATAATAATATTGATATTGATATTAATATTAATATTAATATTAATATTAATATTAATATTAATATTAATATTAATATTAATATTAATATTAATATTAATATTAATGATAATGATAATGATATTGATATTGATATTGATATTAATATTAATATTAATAATAATTTATTACATTTATAAACCGCCCCCTCTCCCCAAAGGGACTCGGGGCGGTGTACAGAAAAATTAAAAACCATCTAAAAACATACCATACATAACAAAATTAAAAACGAATTAAATTAGCCTGTACTAAAATTTTAAGAACAATTAAAATTACAGCCCATTAAAACCAGATAAAACAATTTGAAAATGCAGACTGGGGCGAGAAGCTAAATTAGGCCAAGCCGGCCTGATGGAACAGATGAGTTTTTAATTTTTGGCGGAAGGCGAGGAGGTCTGTAGTCGTTCTAATATCCGGGGGTAGGTCGTTCCAGAGGGTCGGGCCCATCATAGAGAAGTCAACTATATATACGAGACCGTCTCCTGCCCCATACATCCCTTCGTCCGATCCGCTCCCACAGAGAGGGTCTTCTCCGGGTGCCGTCAGCGGGGCAATGCCGGCTGGCGACACCCAGGGGAAGGGCCTTCTCTGTGGCGGGCCCGGCCCTCTGGAACGACCTACCCCCCGACCTTCGCACTATCTCGGACCTCCGCCTCTTCCGCCAACGTCTTAAGACGTATCTATTCCAACAAGCCGGCCTAGGATAGCCCCTACTTCTGACTTTTAAATTTAAAATTAATTTGGTATGGTTTTAAAATGGGTTTTTAGCACGGGTCTAATAATTTAATATATTTTAATCGATTTTGTATTTTGTATTTTGTGGTTTTAATAATGCCTGTGCGCCGCCCTGGGTCCTAACAAGGAGAAGGGCGGGGTATAAATTTAATAAAATAAATAAAATAAATAAATAACTGGTTGAACCGGGGCGCCGGTAGCCACAGCCACTCAGTCTTGGACGGGTTGAGCTTGAGTCTGTTCCTTCCCATCCAGATCCGCACGGCTTCCAGACACCGGGACATCACTTCGACGGCATCGTTGGGGTGGTTTGGGGTAGAGATGTACAGCTGGGTGTCATCTGCGTACAGATGGTAATCTACCCCAAACCCACGTATGATCTTACCCAGTGGCTTCATATATGTATTGAACAAGCCGGTGCAATAGGATACCATGGTCGATGGTATCAAAAGCCGCCGAGAGGTCTAATAGGACCAGGATGGAGGAACAACCCCCATCTCTGGCCCTCCAGAGATCATCCACCAACGCAACCAATGCCGTCTTGGTGCTGTGACCGGGCCGGAAGCCGGACTGGCGCGGGTCCAGATAATCAATTTCCTCCAGATGATGTGGAAACTGTTGTGCCACCACACTCTCTACAACCTTCGCCAAAAAGTGAAGGTTGGAGACCGGATGGTAATTTTCTTCAATATCTAGTTTGTAGAATGTCAATTTCATGGCCTGCAGTTTAGCCCTCCTCAGTTTAGCAAAGGGGAATGACGACAATGAAACGAGTTTGACACATCTAGATTGTGTTTTGATCTAGATTGTATTTTGGGTGATGGTTCACATTAGGTTTTAACGTTGGTTAACGTTTTATCTTGTTTTCATTTTGGTTAGAAACTGAGTTAGGCCAGCCTCCATCATTAACCAAGAAATAAACCATTCAACTCCATTTTGAAGAATTAAGAGTACTGTTACTGGTTATGAAAAGATAGCAGCTAGGTAAAGCAAGGTCTGAAGCCAAAGCGTGTGAAATCATACATATCAATATATGTCCAAACCCCTCCCCCCAACATTCCCCACCCTATTGTCCAATCTGCAAATCTCTCAGGTGTCATGTGGGTTGCATCTCCAGAAGCATCATCAGGTTGGAATGCAAGATGGTTGGCCTTGACCATCTCAAGGCACCAGCCATTGGCATGCACAGTAAATGGTGAGAACATACTCCCTTATTCGATATCTCTCCTGCGTCAATTAATCCCACCCCAAATACCCCCTCCCCATTATAATGGCAGCCGAAAGCGAGTAGCAAAGCAGAGGCTGACACTTGGCCTTCCTTCAGAAAGAGGAATCATCCCTGCAAGGGAAAAAAAACCCAATACAAAAGACACAATAATTATGCACAGTTCAATTACTATCAAGGCGTATCAGGATACTTGGTGTAGAACTTCTGTAAAAGTCTGGGATGCCTAACATGAGATTTGTCAACCCATTCAGTATGGGGAGGGGGAAAATGCTTCCAGGACACGAGATATTGGATTCTATTCCTATGCTTCCTGGAATCCAAGATATCTTTAATCTCAAAATGCTGTTCACCCTCAATCAAAAGAGGAACTGGGGGTGCAGGTTGAGGTGGATGAAACGAAGAAGAGTGCTCGGGTTTCAACAAGTTCATGTGAAATATAGGATAGATACGTTTAAGGTTCTTTGGCAATTCTAACTTTATGGACACAGGGTTTATGATTTTCACAATAGTGAAAGGACCGACATACTTCAGTCCCAGTTTTTTTGATTTCTGGGTAGTTTGTAAAAACTTGGTAGGCAAAAATACTCGATCCCCCACTTTGTATTCCTTAGGCTGAACTCTCTTTTTATCAGCCTGTTTTTTATGAGCTCGATGAACTTGATCACTCCACTCAGAGAGGGACAAAACTTTTGGTATCTCTTGAGGTAATTCAGGAATTGGCACAAAGTCCTGGCCATAGATAACTTTGAAAGGGGTCATGCCAGTACTGCTGTGCACAGAGTTATTGTACGCCACCTCAGCATGTGGCAACAGTTCAGCCCAATTATTCTGCTGGTAATTTATAAAACACTGGAGGTACTGTTCCAACACAGAATTAGTCTGTTCACAAGCCCCATTAGTTTGAGGATGGTGAGCGGAGCTTAATTCCTGGGCGGAGCCAATTAACTTCAGAAACTCCTTCCAAAAGAGGGAGGTGAATTGGACCCCCCTATCTGAAATTATGCATTTAGGTACGCCATGTAACCGATACACATGTGAAACAAACAACTTAGCCAATGACTTGGCTGATGAGATCTTGGAACAGGGTATAAAATGAACTTGTTTAGAGAATAGGTCGGTGACAAGCCAAATTACTGTGTTTCCAAGACTCTCTGGCAACTCGACAATGAAATCCATCGATATCTCCTTCCATGGGGCCTCAGGTCGGGCAACACTTTGGAGAAGGCCTTGGGGTTTCCCCAGAGGTTGTTTCGCTGCAGCACAAATGGAGCAACTGGTTATATAGGATTCAATGTCTGTTTTCAATGAAGGCCACAAAAATTGCCTCTTAATCAAATGCAAAGTCTTTACAAATCCAAAGTGGCTCACCATTCTGGAATCATGGGCCCATTGAAGAACAAGTGGCTTTAGGTTAGCAGGAACATACAATTTTGCTCCAACCCAAGCCAGGCCATCTTTCATGGTACATTCGTTTGAATGTGACTTGAACGAGTCATCAGACCCAAGGCCCTCCTTTAGTTTGGTCATTAAGTATGTAGTGACATCTAAATTTGCTGTGCCCTGGCTCCTAGTAACAACCGGCACAGTGAGATTCCGTGTAGGCATGACTGGGTGAACTACACTCAGTCTAGAGCTGTTGTACTGGGGAAGTCTAGACAAGGCATTGTCCATACAATTCTTGCCCCCCCCCCCCCGAATGTATTTGAGGGTAAAATTGAAGCGATTGAAGTGTGGTGCCCAATGTACCTGTTTAGGAGGTAGCTTGTGCGAGGTCTTCAACGCCTCTAAATTTTTATGATCAGTCCGTACTTCAAAAGGGTGTTTTGCCCCTTCCAGGAAATGTTGCCAGGTCATCAAAGCCCATCTGACCGCAAAAGCTTCCTTTTCCCATATAGCCCATCTCATTTCAGTTTCTGTAAGCTTACGCGAGGTGTAAGTGCACAGTTGCAGTTTTCCATCGGCATTTGTTTGAAGCACTACTGCCCCCACCACCAGGGAATAAATTGACGATAAAAATTCCCAAATCCCAAAAAACTTTGCAATTGCTTGTGGGTGCCCACTCAGTGACAGCTTGGACTTTCGCTGGGTCCATCTCAATGCCCTCGTGGGAGATGTGGTAACCAAGGTAATCTATCTTTTCCTGATGAAATTCACATTTAGACAGTTTGGCATAAAGTTCACTGGACCGGAGTTTCCTGAGTACTGATCGCACTAATTTCATGTGTTCATCATATGTTTCCGTGTAAATAAGGACGAAGTCATGGTAGACCATCACGCCTTTGTACAGGTGTTCATGTAAAACTTCATTTATTAATTGCATGAAAAGTGCTGGCGCCCCTTGCAGGCCAACAAGGAGTACTTTGAACTGAAAACATCCTAGGGGACAGTTGAAAGCAGTTTTCCACTCATCTCCATCCTTGATTCTGACTCTGTAGTAGGCTTCCCTAAGGTCTAACTTTGTGAAAAACCTCCCTCTGCCTAATTGGGTTAACATGTGCTTCATAAGTGGGAGGGGATAGACATTTTCCACGCAAATGGCATCAGGTTCAGCGTTTGTTGTGTGGGCGACCTCCCCTTTCCCCTCTGGGTGCTTCGTGGATCACATACGCAAATCACCCTTTTGTCCAATTTTTCTTTTGTTTTAAAAAGGAGAATATATGTTTAAAATTAAATATGTATATTGAAAAGGAACTATAAATACCATCAACATAAAATGGAGCTTGCTCAGAAGTTGAAATACACTAAGCAAATGAGATGAAGAATGGGAAGAAAAGGAGAGAGGTAAGGAAAGGAGAGAGGCACAGGAGAGAGGTTAGGAGGGGGGAAGAAGAGGAGAGAAGTGAGGAGTGCAAAGGGGAGAGAGGAGTAGGAGAGAGAAAGGGGAAGTAGAGAAGGGAGGGAGGACAGAGAAGAAAGGAGGTAGGGAGGGGGATGAGAGAGGGAGAAGAAAGTGAACGCATAAATATAGTGTATGGAGAGCAGACGAGCCAATAACTGTTTTTTTTTCTTTTTCTTTTGGGGAGTTGATGGTAAGATGAATTTAAACATTTAATAATACAATATAATAATAATAATAATAATAATAATAATAATAATAATAATAATAATAATAATAATAATAATAATAATAATAATAATAATAATAATAATAATAATAATAATAAGTTGAATTTATTGACCGCACCCTCTCCCCACAGGGACTCGGGGCGGTGCACAGGGAAATTAAAAACGAAAAATATACAAAATACATACAACTTAAAACGAATTAAACTCAATCAATCCTGTGCTAAAATCCCATTAACTAAAAATACCCAATAAATATAGTATACATTTAAAAAACCCATAGACAGAGAGACTACCCTAGGCCGGCCAGGCGGAAAAGATGAGTCTTCAATTTCAGGCGGAAGGAGCGGAGGTCCGTGGTCGTTCTAATATCAGGGGGAAGGTCGTTCCAGAGGGCCGGGCCCGCCACAGAGAGAGCCCTTCCCCTGGGCGTCGCCCGCTGACAGAGTCTAGTGGACGGCACCCGGAGCAGTCCCTCTCTGTGGGAGCGAATCGGCCGTGAGGATATATGAGGCAGGATCCGATTCCGCAGGTAGCTAGGTCCCGAGCCATGGAGCGCTTTAAAGATGATGATTAATACCTTGAAGCGCACCCGGAAGACGACAGGTAGCCAGTGCAGCTCGCACAAGAGCGGTGTAACGTGGGTGAACCTGGTGGTTCCCATAATTGCTCGCGCGGCTGCATTCTGAACTAACTGAAGCCTCCGGGTGCACCTCAAGGGGAGCCCCATGTAGAGAGAGTTACAATAGTCCAGTCGAGATGTCACGAGGGCATGAGTAACTGTGCGAAGGGCGTCCCGATCCAATAGGGGGCGCAATTGGCGAACCAGGCGAACCTGGTAAAACGCCCTCCTGGCCACGGCTGTCACTTGCTCTTCCATAGACAGCCGGGTATCCAGGAGGACACCCAAATTGCGCGCCCCATCCACAGGGGCAAGATGTTCGCCCCCTATGGCCAGCGTTGGAGAAAGGTGGTTGAATCGGGCAGCCGGAAACCACAGCCACTCGGTCTTGGTCGGGTTGAGCCTAAGTCCGTTACTTCCCATCCAGATCCACACGGCTTCCAGGCACTGGCACATCACCGCTACGGCATCGTTGGGGTGGTTTGGGGTAGATATATACAGCTGAGTATCATTAGCGTAGAGATGATACTCTACCCCAAAACCACGGATGATCTCACCCAGCGGCTTCATGTATGCATTAAACAGGAGAGGCGAAAGGACCGACCCCTGAGGCACCCCACATGTGAGGGGTCTCGGGGTCGACCTCTGCTCCCCTGCCAACACAAATTGCGATCGGCCAGAGAGGTAGGAGGAGAACCACCGTAGGACGGTGCCTCCCACCCCCAACCTCCCCAGCCGATGCAATAGGATACCATGGTCGATGGTATCGAAAGCCGCCGAGAGATCTAATAGGACCAGGATGGAGGAACAACCCCCATCTCTGGCCCTCCAGAGATCATCAACCAACGCGACCAATGCCGTCTCAGTGCTATGCCCGGGCCGAAAGCCGGACTGGCGCGGGTCTAGATAATCAACTTCCTCCAGGTGACGGGGAAACTGTTGTGCCACCACACTCTCGACAACCTTCGCCAAAAAGGGAAGGTTGGAGACGGGACGATAGTTTGTTAAAAGAGCTGGGTCCAAAGAGGGCTTCTTAAGGAGGGGCCTCACCATAGCCTCTTTTAGGGAAGCAGGCAAGGAACCCTCACTCAAGGATGCGTTGATAACCTCTTGGAGCCAGCCTCGTGTCACCTCCCAGGATGCCAGTACAAGCCAGGAGGGACACGGGTCCAATAAACATGTGGTGGCTCGCAGTCGCCCACGTAACCTGTCCATATCCTCGGAAGCAACGGAGTCAAACTCCTCCCAAACAAGATCTGCCTCGTGGCATCCCACTGGGCCATGAATGGGGGCTAACTCGTTCTGTATCTGAGCGATTTTGTCCTGCAGAAAAGTCACAAATTCCTCTGCTCTACCCTGTAACGGGGCTTCCCGCACCCTCTGCTGAAGGAGGGAACGGGTCACCCCAAACAGGGCGGCAGGGCGGTTTTCTGCGGATGCTATGAGAGTGGCACAATGATGGCGTTTGGCCACTCTCAACGCCACAATGTAAGTCCGTAAATGGGCTCTTACCTGTGTCCGGTCAGATCCAGATCGAGTAGCCCTCCATCTTCTCTCTAGGCATCTCTTGTGGTGTTTCATCGCCCTCAGCTCCTCGGTAAACCAAGGGGCCGGGGCGGTTCGACACCGCAAGAGAGGCCGCAAGGGCGCGACCTGATCCAAGGCTCCCGTGGTCGCAGTATTCCATGCGGCCACGAGATCCTCCATCGGGGCGCGGGTCAGGGGTACAGGAAGTGGCCCAAGCGCCATCTGGAACCCATCTGGGTCCATCAGGCGCCTGGGGCGGAACCAGATAGGTGGTTCTGGTGCCGCCTCCTCGCGGCGGGGGGTAGCGGTCGGAAAGTCGAGCCGGAGAAGTGAGTGATCTGACCATGACAAGGGTGTGATGACTATATCCCCTAAGCCCAGATCACTCTTCCATTGGCCTGAGACAAAGATGAGGTCCGGTGTGTGACCACCCTCGTGGGTGGGGCCTTGAATTAGTTGGGTCAGGTCCATGGCCGTCATGGAAGCCATGAACTCCCGAGCTACCTCGGATGATTCGCCCAACGATGGCAGATTAAAGTCCCCCATGACTATAAGTCTGGGGGTCTCCACTGCCACCGTAGCGATCACCTCCAGGAGCTCGGGCAGGGCTGCTGCTACATAGCGAGGAGCCAGGTATATAACCAGCAAGCCCAACTGCCTCCCCAGGCCCCACTTCACGCAGAGGGACTCACAACCGGTAGTCTGTGGCACAATGGTCTCTCTTGGCTCAAATATGATGTTGGCTATGTAATAGTATACATGTAATTCTATGTTATGGAAATGAAAAATAAAAAACTTTATACAACTGATGGAGAGTCAATGGCCCCCAAGTCTGGAGGTAGCTGATGAGGAAGAGGAGGAACAGCTGGGATGCGCAGAAGGCAGAGGAGAGGAGAGCAGTGGAAGTCTATGGGGCGATCCTTGGGACAGAAGAGCCATACTGCTAGTGAAGCCCCACCCTAGCTATGGGGATAAAAGGCTGGGGGAGGGATGAATAGATATGGCAGACAACTATTCATCTCCCTGCTGGATTGACTTGTTAGTCTGTGGTGAGAGAGAAACTTTGCTGGGGCTGCTGACGCTCCTAATAAAGGCATCATTGATTTAACTTCAGAGGGTTTGTCGTGTTTGGGGAGCTGAGTCAGAACAACTGTGTAAATGTGCGTAGTCTGCCAAATGTCTAATTTTGGTTTATGGGTGCTGGAATGGTCATAATTTCAAGAAGTAAGTATCATCATTCAGTGCTGTTGTAACTTTCAACAGTTGCTGAATGAACGGTTGTAAAGCAATGATTAACTGCATTGTTGGTCCAGAATGTATGTGCTCATTTATTAACCAGCCATAATAAAGTTTGGCAGGAAGCCACTGATACAGGAAGATTGTGATTAGCGCAAGTTTGAATAGTGTCATAGTTGAATTAATACAAATTTAAAATTGATACCAGATAGCATTTAATGTGAGCCAAAATTCAACTAATGTGATATCATCATGCATACAGTTGAGGCCAACAAATATAGAGGTGTTAAAAGAGGTCAGTGTCTGCCAGGTGCTACTGCCAGCAGAGACAAGAGGCGTATTCTTTTTTTTTTTTAATTGAAAAAGTTTTATTGAGTTTTACAAATTTTTATACAAATAGGGCAAGGTAAATAAGGTATAAGAAAGACATTGTGAAAACCTCCATGTCAGAGTCATTGGCCCCATCCGAGGCGTCATAAAATAATATATAGTTAATACAGTAAATTTTCATTTGCACTACAAAGTGGAAAGAGATACAAAGATATCATTGTAGAGTCTATGCTAGCAATCATGTATAAACATCCAAATAAAAGTTGTACAATATAAAAATAAAGTCACTTTTGAGATCTAAGTCTTTTGGCAATTGTGTCTTCCTCTCCCTGACCCCCAGTGGGCGGGGCCGCGGCACCCTCTGCTCTCCCATTTTCGTCCTCCAGGATTGAGGAGTGTTTTTTAAGAAAGGCTTCCGCCTCTGCAATTGTTTTAATTCTCACCCTTCCTCCCTCCAAGAACACCAACATCCCCTCTGGCATCACCCACTTGAACCAAATCCCCTTTTAAAATAATCTTTTAGACAAGAAGGAATACTTCCTTCTTATCTCTCTAATCTTTTTCGGGACCTGCTTCAAGATGGCAACCTCATTCTGCTGGTACATTAAAGGACTGTCTCTCTGCGCTCTCAGGATCCTTTCCCTTGTCGACCTCCTTACAAATTTAATATGGATCTCTCTGGGTACTTCATTTATCCTGGCATATGCTGAATTTATTCTATATATCAGATCAATGTCACCCCTAATATCTTCTTTGCTCTTTTGTATATAATCTGCTAAAATTGTACACATTAAATCAGTCAGATCTTCATCAGGTGACTCAGGGACGTTCTGAAATCTTAAAAAGTAAGACATCCTTTCAAAATCCATCCTAGACATATAACCAGTTAAATCCCCTATTTCATTATTAACACTTTTAAGCTCTTCCCTTGTCCCAGCCAACCCCACCTCCAGACCATCAATCTTTTGTGTATTTTCCATTAATTTCTTCTGTGTCTCCAAGAGTTCTAATTTGGAACTGACATGGTCCTTCCGCATTTCTTTAATTTCTTTCATAATGTTCTGAAGAATTTCATCCATTGCTGCTAATTTAGCTTCCGTATCTGATTTTTCAGGTAACATCGAAGTGATTTTAGGTTGATGCGTCTGCTTTTTTGAAGCCATAATGAAAGATGTAAGTTTTAGTCAGTAAAATGGCGTCTGCTGGAGGAGAGTTTGTGAGACAAGGTGGGAGCAGATTCCGGTGATCAAAGTCACAATTTCATTTAGTTATAATCCAGAGAGAAACCAAGTTCTTAAAAACAGTCAGATAAAAAGAAAAAAGGAAGGCACTTCAGGGAAGGGTCCAATTAATCCATTATATGCAATCGTTAATAAAAAGAGAAAGGCAGTCCCAAACAAAAGGAATTGTCAGTAGTTTTCCAAGATGAGTGTATCTGCAGAGAACATAGGAACGCCATCTTCCCCCGCCCCACTGGAAGCCGCCATGAGTTAACAAGCAATAAATTGTCTCATTGTTGCCAGACTTCGATACTAAGTATCCAAAGGTACTACAGGAAAGACTTTCACTTATAGTTTTTTAAAAAATCGGATGTTGATTTCTCCGCTTCCCCAAGCCTGGGGAGCATTTTTAAATGCCGCTTTTTTTCCATTCCGAGGGGGGATATTACAAACTCCCTCCTCCAACCTCTTTCAAGCTGAAAGTTGCAAGCATTAAAATAATATCACTCACAATCCACTTCGCAGCCAGAGCCTCAGTGGTGCCTCCAACTCCGGCGCTTCAGCTCTTCATAAAAACGGCTAGATATTTCCGCTCCTCCATCGGCAAAGGGGACGATGCCCCCCCGCAGCCTGTTCTCCTACGCCTAGGTCGAAGCCAGGGACCCCCCCCCCGACCGCCATCGGGATGGGGGGATTGCCCGCAAGCCGCCCGTACAGCGGGAATCCTTTCGAAGAACTCCCTGCCCCTGCGGGGCCGTAGAAGCAACAAAACGGCGGACGAGTCCCAAGACTCGACCGTCGCCTCCGGAAGACCGGAAGGAAGTCAAGAGGCGTATTCTTAAGATAGTCAAGAATGTAATAAGGATTGTGATGTTGATACTATTATACATCTTGGCACAAATGATCTGTCCCCAAAAGATGTACTTTCTGTGCAGAATGATTTCCAGAGCTTGGGGTATCAACTTAGTAGTCTAGGTTGTAGGCTTATCTTTTCAGAGGTTTTACCAGTATATAAAAAACAAAAAGGAAAGGGCCAGCGTGTAGCAGAGTTTAATGTGTGGCTAAAGGAGTGATATAAAAGGGAAGGCTTTGGTTTTATTAGTCATGATTCAGTTGGTCCAGCAGGGACAGAGAATTAATTGATACAGAGCATTTCCGTCCCCAGCAATCTAAAATTCATAGGAATATCAGTGCATGTCACACAGATGTTTGTGCGGGTAAGATTATCACTCCTGCTATCAAGAAAAACCAAGCATTTAATAGTGAGCACCATACCTTGTGCATGAATTATACAAGTGGCAGGAAAACAGGGGCAGTCAGTCATAACACCAGTTATGTAGACAATAAACACAGGATCAATTAAAATGGACTCAAATATCGATACACCAATGCACAGAGTATGAGGAATAAACAGGGCGAATTAGAAATTCAAGTAAAAGAGGGCAGATACGATATTGTGGCCATTACAGAAACTTGGTGGGATGAAACCCACAAATGGAATATACAGCTAGAAGGATTTAAATTATTTAAAAGAAATAGACCAAATAAAAGAGGAGGTGGAGTTGCACTATATATAAGAAATAACTACATCTCTACAGAAATAGAGCACAACAATGATGAGAACTATCTTGAATGCATTTGGGTCAATATTAAAAGGGGGGAATGACATCACCATAGGTCTATTCCACAGGCCACCCAACCAAGCAGTGGAGGTAGATGAACTTTTTGCTAGTCAGCTAACTAAGGTATGTAGAAAGCACACCACAATAGTAATGGGGGATTTTAACTACCCTGACATCAACTGGGAAGCAAACTCTGCACCAAGTGGAAGATCCAACAGGTTCCTAACAAATCTAGCAGAAAACTTTGTTTCCCAAAAAGTAGAGAAGGGAACAAGGGGATTAGCCATATTGGACTTAATTCTCACTAACAGAGAGGAAATGATAGAAGGTGTTGAACCCATAGGAACCCTGGGGGAAGTGACCATGCAATATTGGAATTCAACATTATGCAAACACAAGCAGTAGAACAAAGTCAAACTAGAATCTTGGATTTAAGACAGCTAATGTCAATAAACAGAGAGAGAGCTTGGGAAAAATTCCATGGATGAGAATCCTCAAGGGGAAAACAACTCAAGAAGCTTGGGAATTTTTGAAAAATGAGATTACAAAAGCCCAGTCTACCACAATACCAATGAAGAAGAAAAACAACAGCTCCAAAAAGGAACCAGCATGGCTGCAAAAAAAACCCTCTCTGACAAATTCAAAGACAAAAAAGATAAGCATAAAAAGTGGGAAGAGGGGGACATAACTAAGGCAGAATATCAGCAAATAGCCCGAGCCCGTAAAGATAAAGTGAGGAAAGCTAAGGCTCACAATGAAGAAAGGCTTGCCACAAAAGTAAAAAATAACAAAAAAAGCTTCTTCCAACATGTTAAAAACAAGAAAAATTTAAGGAAACAATTGGTCCATTGCTGGGAGAAAGTGGCAAGAAGGTGACAAGCAACAGAGAGAAAGCAGAACTATTTAACTCATTTTTTGCATGTCTTTACACAAAGGGATAAAACAGTCCAACCTATCAAAACAGCACCAAAAAAATCAGATTAGGAACACAAGTTGAAATTGGGAAGAAAATGGTAAGTGAGCACCTGTCTACCCTAGACGAATTCAAATCACCAGGACCAGCTGGATTACGCTCCAGGATTCTGAAGGAACTGGCAGACGAGATCTCAGAACCACTGAACTATATCTTTCAGAGATCCTGGAACACTGGGGAACTACCAGAGTACTGGAAAAGGGCTGATGTGGTTCCCATCTTCAAAAAAGGGGAAAAAAAATAGATCCAGGAAACTACAGACCTATCAACCTGACTTCAATACCGGGAAAGATTCTGGAAAAGATAATTAAGAAATGAATTAGCAAACACCTGGAAGTAAACAAAGTAATAGGCAAAAGCCAACATGGGTTTGTCAAAAACAGATCATGCTGGATTGCCAGCAGAATGGTACAAAATAATAGATGAACTGAATGAATTGATAGAACCCTTGATGTTAGAGATGTATAATGAGGCACTGATGAAAGGAAAAATACCAGATTCATGGATGGAAGCACATAGCCTCCCTGTCCTGGGGTTTTAGGGTAATTTTAATTATTTGTAGTGTTAAGGGGTTTTAGGGACAGTTTTTAGTTTTTATAGATGTTTTTAGCGCAGGATTTGTTTAATTGTGATTTTAAATTATGTATTCTGTTTGTGTTTATTGTTTTTTAATTTTCCTGTGCCCCGCCTCGAGTCCCTCTGGGGAGAGAGAGCGGGCTACAAATAAAAATTTATTATTATTATTATTATTATTATTATTATTATTATTATTATTATTATTATTATTATTATTATTATTATTATTATTATTATTATTATATTACATTAATATTTAGAGAAAGTGCCGATAAAAGTCCCTTCGGGGAGAGGGGGCGGTTTAGAAATTTAATAAATTATTATTATTATTAAAAACTATAGGCCAATCTCTTGTTAAAGGCTGACTATAAAATATTCACAACAATAATAGCAGAGAGATTGAAAAAAAACTATTAAAAGACTATAAAGGGACCAAAATGGATTTCTCCCAAAATGGATTTCTCCCAACAAGACAAATCAGGAATAATACCAGAACAATAGCAAATACCTTTGAGTACTATGAGGCGCATCCAGAGAAACAAGCAGCACTTGTCTTTCTGGATGCACAGAAGGCAGTCGATAATTTAAATTGGAAATTTATGATCCAACAAATCAAGAATATGAAATTAGGGGACCAATTTGAAAGATTAATAGAAATGATATACTCCACCCAAAGGGCAAATATATTATTAAATGGAGAAAGTACAGAGACCTTTAAAATAATGAAAGGAGTAAGGCAGGGTTGCCCTCTATCACCTCTGCTCTTCATCCTGACACTTGAAAATCTTCTAATAAGAATTAGACAAAACTCATAGATAAGGGGAACTAAAATTTAAAAAGAGGAATATAAAATTCAGGCCTTTGCAGATGACTTAGTATTCATTATAGAAGACCCACTAGAAACAGGAAATAACTTAAAGCGAGAATTTAAAAAATATGGAGATGTAGCAGGGTTAAAGATTAATAGAGAAAATACTAAAATGATAACTAAAAATTTGAAGGAAGAACAAAATAAAGAATTAGAAAGAATAATAGGACTGCAAGTGACAAAGAAAGTTAAATATCTTGGAATATGGCTAACTGCAAAGTGCTCAACTATAAAAGAAAATAATTATACAAAATTAGTGCAACAAAGAAAAAAAGATCTAGAATTATGGAGGAAACTACAATTATCATTATTAGGGAAAATAGCGGCGATAAAAATGAATGTATTACTGAGAATATTATATTTGTTTCAAACAATCCCCATAAAATTAGAATTTTTTTTTTTACCGAATTGAATAAGATTATATTAAAATTTATATGGCAAGGGAAGAAAGCCAGGATAAGGCTGAAAGCTTTACAGGATGACAGAAGCAGAGGTGGTAAGGAGCTCCATGACTGGGAGCTTTATTACAAAGCAAAGAATACTAACATTAGAGGGCCACGACTTGCAGACAGGATGGCATTTCTTCCTATGGGAAGGGGGTAAAAAAAAACAGAAATACTTTCACAGGCATTATATTAGAGATGCACTGATACAGGTCTGGAATAAAATTAGAGAAAAACATTATATGAAAATACCAACTTGGCTTTCCACTATGACACATCCCAATATACTAGATCCATTGAAAATGGTTAGATATAGTGAAATTTTAGACATCCAAGGAAACTTGAAAACAAATCAGGAGTTAACGGAGCAAAATATAAATATAGATTGGTGGCCATATCTCCAAGTACAATCAAGATATAAAAAAGATGTAAAAGAATATGGAATATACACAAAATTACAACAAATAGATAAAATTTTGATCAGCCCTCAAAATAAATTCATAACAAAAATGTACAAATATTTATTAGAAGTAACATTAGAAGAAGAAAAAGTTAAAGATTGCATGATAGCATGGGCCAAAGAAATTTAGTTACAATATAGATCTAGTGGATTGGAAACGAATTTGGAACACAAATTATAAATTAACACAGTCAGTAACACTTAAAGAAAATATGCACAAAATGTTTTATGGCATTTACCACCAACGAGATTGGCTAAAATGTACCCAAACATGAATCTGATATGCTGGAAGTGTAAAAAAACAGAAGGGATTTTTTTTAATCACAATATGGTGGACCTGTCCAGAAACACAAAAATATTGGATAAAAATTTGGAAATGGGTGCAAGAAATTACAGGAGAACAAATAGAATACAAACCCAAAATCTTTCTGCTGGGAATAATCAAAGGGAAATATACAAAGAAAATCAAGTATATATTAATACATCTGCTAACCACAGTTAGAATAGCATTTGCACAATGCTGTAAACAAAATAATGCCCCCTTGGATGAATTAGTGATACAAAAAAATTTGGACTGTGCAGAGATGGACAAATTAACACTCAAATTAAAAGACAAAGAAGAGTCGGAATATTATGAAATTTGGAACATTTGGTTGCAAAACAAGAATAAAACCAATTAAACCAAAAACAATATATATATATATACATATATAACTGTGTACAAAAGTGTGTAAAAATAGGAGTGAAATAATATATACATGTACAGGTATGATGACACAAAAACGATATAAAGATTGTAATGTGTTGTAGAAGGAAAAAATAAAAAACAAAATGGAAAAAAAACCCAAAAACAGATCATGCCAGACTAATCTTATTGCATTCTTTGACAAAGTGACAAAATTACTGGACAAGAGGAATACTGTTGATATAATTTACTTGGACTTCAGTAAGGCATTTGATAAGGTAGACCATAACCTAATACTAGATAAAGTAGAAGAATGTGGGTTAGACAGCATCACCACCAGATAGATTCGTAACTGGCTGACCAACCGCACTCAACGTATAGTCCTCTCAATGGAACTGCATCTGCAAGGAGGGAAGTATGCAGTGGAATACCCCAAGGCTCTGTTTTAGGCCCAGTACTCTTCAACATCTTCATCAATGATTTGGATGAGGGAGTAAATGGGGAACTCATCAAATTTGCAGATGACACCAACCTGGCAGGAATAGCCAACACTCCAGAAGATAGGCTTAAAATACAGAAGACAAATTTGAACATTGGGCACTATCTAATGAAATGAAATTCAATGGTGAAAAGAGTAAGGTTCTACAATTAAGCAACAAAAATGAAATGCACAGGTACCTTGCTCAATAGGTGGTACCTTGCTCAATAGCAGTAACTGTGAAAGGGATCTTGGAGTCCTAGTAGACAACCATTTAAATATGAGCCAGCAGTGTGCAGCAGCTGCCAAAAAAGCCAACATAGTTCTAGGCTACATAAATAGAGGGAAAGAATCAAGATCACGTGAAGTGTTAATACCACTTTATAATGCCTTGGTAATGCCACACTTGGAATACTGCATTCAGTTTTGGTCGCCACGATGTAGAAAAGATGTGAAGACTCTAGAAAGAGTGCAGAGAAGAGCAACAAAGATGATTAGGGGACTGGAGACTAAAACATATGAAGAACTGGGTATGTCTACTTTAATGAAAAGAAGGACTAGGGGAGACATGATAGCAGTGTTCCAATATCTCAGGGGCTGCCACAAAGACGAGGGAGTCAAGCTAATCACTAAGGCACCTGAGGGCAGGACAAGAAACAATGGGTGGAAATTAATCAAGGAGAGAAGCAACTTAAAACTGAGGAGAAATTTCCTGACAGTTAGAACAATTAATCAGTGGAACAGCTTCCCTCCAGAAGTTGTGAATGTCCCAAAACTGCAAGTCTTTAAGAAGATGTTGGATAGCCATTTGTCTGACATGGTATAGGGTTTCCTGTCTAGGCAGGGGGTTGGACAAGAAGACCTCCAAGGTCCCTTCCAACTCTGCTCTTGTATTGTATATGCATTTGCCATTAGAGTTTTAGACTGTGCACTAAATGGAAAAAAGAAAGATTCAATTCCCTCTTCAGAAAAACTCAAAAAAGAAAAGACTATTTATGAAGAATTAACAGAATATAGGAGATATATTCTCAGCTGTTCCACTGGTTGAGGGTCTCCAGCTTGAGCAGGGGGTTGAACTAGTAGACCTTCAAGGTCCCTTCCAACTCTGATAATAATGATGATGAAGATAGCAGATACACCTTGGGTATGGGTTTATCCTCCAGCTTGTCCGTCCACCCACCCACCCACCCACCCACCCACCCACCCACATCTCTCTCTCTCTCTCTCTCTCTCTCTCTCTCTCTCTCTATCTATCTATCTATCTATCTGTTAGACATTAAAGTGAACTGTCCCACATGGCCATCATAAACATTCTCCCAAAAGGTGAGGGGATCTTAAGGCACATTGGCACCAGGAAACCAGTTGTAAAACATGAATTTTCACAGGCATTGCTAATAAATTGACTCCCCTCCTCCCAATTAAATGGCAGTATCACTCTTAGGGATCTGACACTTAACATATTTTTGATATTGTGGCAACCAAAACTGGATGCAATATTTCAAGTGTCTTCTTAATAATGCATTATAAAACAATACTAACATTTTATGTGATCTTGATTCTATCCCTGTTAATACAGCCTAGAATTGCATTGGTTGTTTTGGTAGCAGCAGCAAACCGCTGGCTTATATTTAAGTGATTGCTAACTAGGACTCCAAGCTCACTCTCACAGTTACTCTTTTAGAGCGAGGTTATACCTCTTCTATACCTGTACAGTGGTACCTCGGTTCACGAACGCCTCTCTTCACGACCAATTCGGTTTACGACCAAAAATTTCCCCAAAAATGTGCCCCGGTTCACGAACACCGTTTCGGTTCACGAACGGAAAAGTTCGTAAAATATGCTCTGCTTCACGAACTCCGCCTCACTTCACGAACAGAAAAGTTCGTAAAAATGCTGCCGCGGTTGTTGTGAGTGAGGGGGACGGGTGTGTGTGTGGAAGCGAAGGCGGGGGGGAGGAGGAGCTGCCTTCCCGGCTGGGCTCTGAAGCTGAGGGAAAATGGAGCAAGCCAGCATGACTTTCGCCCGTCTCGCGGCGAGAGCTCTGTGAGTGAGGGGGACGGGTGTGTGTGTGGAAGCAAAGGCGGGGGGGGAGGAGCTGCCTTCCCAGCTGGGCTCTGCAGCTGAGGGACAATGGAGCAAGCCAGCATGACATTCGCCCGTCTCTTTCGCGGCGAGAGCTCTGTGAGTGAAGGGGACGGGTGTGTGTGTGGAAGCGAAGGCAGGGAGGAGGAGCTGCCATCCCGGCTGGGCTCTGCAGCTGAGGGACAATGGAGCAAGCCAGCATGACATTCGCCCATCTCTTTCGCGGCGAGAGTTCTGTGAGTGAAGGGGACGGGTGTGTGTGTGGAAGCGAAGGCGGAGAGGAGGAACTGCCATCCCGGCTGGGCTCTGCAGCTGAGGGACAATGGAGCAAGCCAGCATGACATTCGCCCGTCTCTTTCGCGGTGAGAGCTCTGTGAGTGAAGGGGACGGGTGTGTGTGTGGAAGCGAAGGCGGGGAGGAGGAACTGCCATCCCAGCTGGGCTCTGCAGCTGAGGGATAATGGAGCAAGCCAGCATGACATTCGCCCGTCTCTTTCGCGGCGAGAGCTCTGTGAGTGAAGGGGACGGGTGTGTGTGTGGAAGCGAAGGCGGGGAGGAGGAGCTGCCATCCCAGCTGGGCTCTGCAGCTGAGGGACAATGGAGCAAGCCAGCATGACATTCGCCCGTCTCTTTCGCGGCGAGAGCTCTGTGAGTGAAGGGGACGTGTGTGTGTGTGGAAGCGAAGGCAGGGAGGAGGAGCTGCCATCCCGGCTGGGCTCTGCAGCTGAGGGACAATGGAGCAAGACAGCATGACATTCGCCCGTCTCTTTCGCGGCGAGAGCTCTGTGAGTGAAGGGGACGGGTGTGTGTGTGGAAGCGAAGGCGGGGAGGAGGAGCTGCCATCCCGGCTAGGCTCTGCAGCTGAGGGACAGTGGAGCAAGCCAGCATGACATTCGCCCGTCTCTTTCGCGGCGAGAGCTCTGTGAGTGAAGGGGACGGGTGTGTGTGTGGAAGCGAAGGCAGGGAGGAGGAGCTGCCATCCCGGCTGGGCTCTGCAGCTGAGGGACAATGGAGCAAGCCAGCATGACATTCGCCCGTCTCTTTCGCGGCGAGAGCTCTGTGAGTGAAGGGGACGGGTGTGTGTGTGGAAGCGAAGGCGGAGAGGAGGAGCTGCCATCCCGGCTGGGCTCTGCAGCTGAGGGACAATGGAGCAAGCCAGCATGACATTCGCCCGTCTCTTTCGCGGCGAGAGCTCTGTGAGTGAAGGGGACGGGTGTGTGTGTGGAAGCGAAGGCGGAGAGGAGGAGCTGCCATCCCGGCTGGGCTCTGCAGCTGAGGGACAATGGAGCAAGCCAGCATGACATTCGCCCGTCTCTTTCGCGGCGAGAGCTCTGTGAGTGAAGGGGACGGGTGTGTGTGTGGAAGCGAATGCGGGGAGGAGGAGCTGCCATCCCAGCTGGGCTCTGCAGCTGAGGGATAATGGAGCAAGCCAGCATGACATTCGCCCGTCTCTTTCGCGGCGAGAGCTCTGTGAGTGAAGGGGACGGGTGTGTGTGTGGAAGCGAAGGCGGGGAGGAGGAGCTGCCATCCCGGCTGGGCTCTGCAGCTGAGGGACAATGGAGCAAGCCAGCATGACATTCGCCCGTCTCTTTCGCGGCGAGAGCTCTGTGAGTGAAGGGGACGGGTGTGTGTGTGGAAGCAAAGGCGGGGAGGAGGAGCTGCCATCCCGGCTGGGCTCTGCAGCTGAGGGACAATGGAGCAAGCCAGCATGACATTCGCCCATCTCTTTCGCGGCGAGAGTTCTGTGAGTGAAGGGGACGGGTGTGTGTGTGGAAGCGAAGGCGGAGAGGAGGAACTGCCATCCCGGCTGGGCTCTGCAGCTGAGGGACAATGGAGCAAGCCAGCATGACATTCGCCCGTCTCTTTCGCGGCCTCTTGGGGTCCAGACCCGCCGCTGCCGCCGCCGCGCTCCCCGCCGTTCTACCCTCAGCAGCCCGCCGGCAGGGGTGCGGCGGCGGCGGCAGCGGGTCCGGACCCCGAGAAGCGTCCCGAGAAGCAGAAGCGCCGAGCCCAGAAAGAGACGGGCGAAAGTCATGCTGGTTTGCTCCATTGTCCCTCAGCTGCGGAGCCCAGCCGGGATGGCAGCTCCTCCTCCCCGCCTTCGCTTCCACACACACACCCGTCCCCTTCACTCACAGAGCTCTCGCCGCGAAAGAGATGGGCGAATGTCATGCTGGCTTCCTCCATTGTCCCTCAGCTGCAGAGCCCAGCCGGGATGGCAGCTCCTCCTCCCCGCCTTCGCTTCCACACACACACCCGTCCCCTTCACTCGCGAAAGAGACGGGCGAAAGTCATGCTGGCTTGCTCTATCGCTTGTACATTGAACCCTATGGGAAACTGTGCCTCTGTTCACGACCAATTCTGTTCGCGAACAGAGTCAGTTCAAGAATCACGACCAAAAAACAAGGTCAGAACGGATTAACCGGATTTACATTGAACCCTATGGGAAATTGTGCCTCGCTTCACGACCAATTCGGATCGCGAACAGAGTCAGTTCACGAATTAAGTTCGTGAACCGAGGTACCACTGTACATTTGGTATTTCTTGTCTAAATGTAAAACCTTACTTTTTTATACATTTACATTTATTCTGTTAGATAGGACTCAATGCTCAAGTGTGTTGAGAGTCTTCTGAATCTTGAACCTATCTTCTGGTTCCAGCCTAGGACTAAGAAGAAATTTCCTGAGATTGATAGCAAACAATCTGTAGAACAGTCTGCCTCTAGAAGTTGTTGGTGCTCCATCATTGGAAGTTTTGAAAAAGAGATTGGACCCCCATTTATCCAGAATGATATAGAGTTTGAATTATAGACCATAATTCAGTGCAACTGCTGGGAAAATGGCAACCTCTTCCAGGGTTGTGCCATGTGGCCCAGCAACTAAGCAGCTTGTTATGTTTCCCATACCCAAACTCCACAGTCTTCTGCACGTCTGCAGAAAGCTGCGGAACTGATGTCAGGAAAGTACAACAAGCCATTTCATTGCTAGATCATGTCTCAGAAATGCCCATCATTTTCTGCCTGTGAGGGGCACAGGGGATGGGGGGAGAAGTCAACCCAAAGGCTGGAGGTCCCCAAAAGGTGGGAAGTGCAGCATGAGGTATCTCAAGGTGTGGGTCTGAGCCTGTGGTAGACCTCCTCTACCTAAGGCACCCCATGCTCTATTTAATTATCACATTAGGGAAGGGTCATTAACAAGGCACCAACAATGGGTGGCCATAGATAGAGGACCCCCTCTATGTTCTTTGTTACACATGATGCCTAGTTTTCACCAACGGTACAACTTAAGTCTCAATTGTACTACTTGATATTATAGGGGAAATTAGCATAGCTTCTACATAAAGCCATCCTCTAACACAGAGGTTCCCAAACTTGGCAACTTTAAGACTTGTGGACTTCAACTCCCAGAATTCTCCAGCCAGCAGAGCTGGCTGGAGAATTCTGGGAGTTGAAGTCCACAAGTCTTAAAGTTGCCAAGTTTGGGAACCTCTGCTCTAACACATTCTTTACCTCAAAGGCTTTCCTTTATATGATTATCTGGGAATGTCTGATAATCAAATGTTTAATTTAGTTAATCAGCATATTCAGAAGCTTTGCATTTCTGCAAGCAAGCAGCCACACTTCAGCTGCTTTGCTTCTTTTTTCTTACATGCTGTGTTTAAAATCTGAGCAGCTCTTTGCCACAGTTATCTCTTTGCAACAGGAAGAATATTTACAAATTAAAAGAAAGATGAAAATATTAGCAGACATGTTGATTATAATTTCCATAATAATTTTGTTGGTATGGCATTAAAAACCTAATAGATAATAGATAATCAAGCACTTTTAAATGATTCATTAAGAAGTTTCTAAGTAACTTACATAAGCGGATAATAGAATATAGCTTATGTCACTAAACAATGTTATTCACCCTCATATTTTCCACTTAATATTAATTTAGGCACTGACCAATTTTGAAAAAAGGTGAGCAAAAACTCAAAAATTCCATCTATCCCTGGCTGGGGAAATATTGTGTAATTTTGTGGGGGGAAGAATATTTAAGAGATTGATTTTAAATTCTTAAGATTTTTTTTGTCCACTGATTTCCCTCTAAAAATGTGTTCCCCCCCCAAAGGACATTTTAAATCCATGTTTATTAATACAATGTATTTTACAAAAGAACATGAAATATCACAAAAGTGATAGTCATTCAGTAACTGTTTCATTTAATGACCATTCAGAATTTAAAAACGATGAAAAATAATTTTGTGACAAATTGTCTCATTTATAATCTTTGCAGGTCTGTAAAGCAAAGCAAAATAAAATCATAAGCAAAATTGCAGTTTCACTTAGCAAGTGCTTTGCCACTAACCAATTTGCCAGTCATAATTGTGGTTGTTAAACAAGGACTACCTGTATAGCTAATCCTAACTCTTATTTCTAAGTCATTTGATGCTGGAGTTTTCTTTAAATTCTACAAGGTTCTAACCAGCAAGACAAAAGCAAGGAAGCATTCCCCTCCTCACATTTTTTTATAAACCCAGACATTCTGCCCTCCCCATTTTTCCTATATAATTTACTTCCACTGAAACCAATTAACTGAGCCTAGCACTTAATCTGCATAGATTAGTAACTGGTTTGCAGAACTGTCTGAGGTTGTCTTGCAGTTCATTTTTTTTTGTTAGTAGCACAAAAGCAACTGTTCTCAGTTTTCCACAAGAGCCAAAACAAGGTTTCTGAGGTCAAAATGTTCTCACCATCTGGAAAACCACAAATCTTTATTGTCCAAGATCTTTAGGATTGAAGATTAAATCAGTCAAAGAAAAGAAGATTTCAAAATGTATACACTAATGTAAAAAGATTTTGGAAAGACAGGAAACATGGAGTGCTAACAAACTATTCTAATAGTCTGGATTTTCATTGTTATAATTATTCATTATCATAATTAAATATAAGTAGTGCATAATAAATTATCTATTGTCTACTAAAATCCTGAACATTGTTATTGTAGGTAATATTATTGTAGGAAATATTAATGAAAGATTTCTGGACCCTACCTTAAAAACCATATGTAGCATCAACTGAAGACCAGCCTTGCCAGGATATTTCCCAGAAATATTTGCTGCAGATAAATTGAATAAGTTGGCTCCTGTTTCCGTGCATAGAGCGTGAATAAGCATTTTTTTCCCTACTCCTACAGGGCCAACCAAGAGCAAGGTTTTCACTAGAGGAGCTTTTTCATGGACAGACTGAGAACCTATAGAATAAAATTAATACAATGATAAAATTGTTCAAAAGATATGCTTAAAGAAAGCTTCTTTCTAATAGCTCAAACTGTAATGTCTAAGTGCTGGACAGGGGGGAGGGGCGGGGAACACACCAACTAATGGGACTGATAAAGGCTTGGCAACAGAATGTATCAAAAGAGAACTTTCATTTCCAAGCTGGAGATGAAGCAAGCTTTTTTAAATATATATATTTTGTAAATAATTGAAATTCAACCTTTTCTTTACAATGACCTAGCAAAAACTAGTATTTTTTGGTTTAAATTAAGTGAATCCTAAAATAATTTTGTTCAAGCCATCTCTTTAAAGTCTAAACAGGCTGTGGAATGAGATAATACTTAAGAAAGTTTGACACTTGGAATTCTGTATCCGGTTTTGCTTACAATATAAAAAAGTTGTTGAGACTGGGTCATTCCATGTCAAGTGGTCTTATTTCAAAAAAATGCCCTACTCAACCCTCACGGATTTCAATGAACATTTTTAAAATGTTTGCTGATGCAATACTTGCGGAGATATAGTCATTTGTTTCATCCTATACCGCAGCCTCCTACGTATGACTCTGAGGTTTCAGCAACTTTGAGACATACTGTATTTTTCAAAGTATAAGACACACCAGAGTATAAGACGCACCAAGATTTTGAAGAGGCAAATTTTTTAAAAAAGTTTTGGCACTCTGCAGACCTCTCAAAAATGGCCCATTTTTTTGTCAAAAAAAGAGCATACATAGCCTTTAGGAGGCTTGTAGAGTGCTACTGGGGGCTGTGGGGGGGGGATTAGCAAAAAATGGGCAATTTTTTGTGAAAATGGGCCTCTTTTTTGGGTATGCATAGCATTTAGGAGGCTTATAGAGTGCTCTGGTGACTGGGGAGGCAAAAAACAACCCAATTTTCGCTCATACTTGAAAAATACGGTAATATCTCTGGCAATATTTTGTTGAGAGAAACAAAACTTGGCCATCTTGTACAACTTGTTGTGCTCTATTAAACAAAATAATAAACACATTCTTATGAGTGATCTCCATCTAGATAAGCCGGAGCAAAGTTGGCCAAAAATGACTTGAAAAAAGGTAAAGTTTGGCTTTTTATATCTCTGGAAGGAAAGATATGAGAAACATGAAACTTTGTGCCTAATAACTTAGGAACACAAGGTTTTTGAATATAAAATTTCATTCTGCTTCTGCTTTCCAATAGTTCACAAATTGAGTGTAAACTTGAAGGTTTTTGTAAAAATGCCCAAAATGGGTATCTTCATCTCTAACCCTAACCCAGCTTCCCATTTGATTTTGCTTGTGAGAAGCCTGTAGAAAAAATTGCAAATTGGCAATTACATGACTGCAGGGTGGGTGGGTGGATTGCAAACTTAGAGTGACTTAGTTACCAAGCACCCAGATCATAATCACATGGCTATAGGAATGGTGTAATGGCCAGAACTTCAAGGACCAGTAGTTTAAATATATTGAAGCAAAAATAGTTTCCCAATATATTACATTATAATGCAGCAAGGGAAATATATACATTTAAAGTTTGGTTTAAAGTAAAGTTTACATTAATGACTACTGTAAATCAGTCAAAGAACAAAGAAGGGTGTGTGTGTGTGTGCGTGTGTCAGAAATTAAATATTTTTCTATATTTAGTTTTACCCTTTTGTTTTTTTTAATTCTCTTTTCTCTTTTTTCTGATTGATTGGTTACATGCTATCAAGTTGACTCTTAAGAGATTTTTTTCCATGATGATCAGTCCCCATCACCACTGTAATTCAGTCTACCCAACTTGATACTGGTTTTCCTCTTCCTTTTTCTTTCCACCTTTCCCGGTATTAAAGCCTTCTCCAAAGTGTTTATAAATCATAGCTTGGTATTTATAAATAATAATAGATTAGGGATATGGCCCTAAGCTCAAAGTTTTATATTTTTATATCTGTCATAAATATAATTCAATATACTTTGCTTGATATGTTTTACAATTTATTAATGTATATTGAACGTAATTGTATAACTTGATAAATTTTCTTTGTCTATTTATTGATATTATCTCTTCTAGAAGTGTATCTTTTTAAAAACTAAATAAATAAAAAGAAAGGGGGAAAAGTTAGCTGGTTTATCAAAGATACATGAAAATCTCGGTGTTCTTTCAAATTTAATTTAAATATTGGAGACTTAATTTGTTGTTTTCCACAAATGACATTTTTGCATATGCTGCAGCTGTCAAACTGTTATGATGGAAATAAAATTATAAAGAGAGTGGTGCTGTAGTTAAAACTCTTTAAATTGGGCATTTAAAAAAAATCTTAGAAGAAAATATTTTAAGAGATAAGAACCATATAAAATTGTTTCAAAAGAAATAAATCAAACGTTGTCATAGCTAATAAAAATATGAAACTGTCAGTAACGCAAGCATTATATTCTGCCTTTTGCCCAGTTCTACTATGACCTTACCTAATGGCAATATTCCATACAGGACTATAAGTTGCTTCACATCTGTAAGAGAAGGCATTGGTTCTACATCTACCTGTCGAAGTGTAGTCCCCAGATAGCTGTATTCACCTACAAGGAAGAAACAAATGTGCCAAACAAAAAGCTTAGTTTCAAAAAGTAGAATATAGAATATTGAATCATAGATTTGGAAGGAACCTAGTCCACACCCCTGCTGAAGGAAGGAAACCTTATATTATCCCAGTCAAATAACTGTCCAATCCATTTTTGAAAGCTACTAGTAATGAAGCACCCACAACTCCAAGAGGCAAGTTGTTCCATTGATTAATTGTTCACACTGTCTCCTTGGTTTTAGTTTCGATCTCTCTTTAACAAGCCTCTACCCATACTTCTTGTCTGGCATCTGATAAGTTAATCTTTGCTTATAATCGTCTCCCATGTATTGGAAGACAGCTATCCTGTCATGCAAAGTCCTTCTCTTCAATAGGCTAGACATACCTAACTCCCTCAACTATTCATAATGCAATTTAACCTCCAGAACCCTTATCAACTTTGTTGTCCTTCTTTGCACTCTTTCTAGGGGTTCAGTGTTTTTTTTGTATTGTGACCAGAACTGGATGCAGTATTCCAAATGTGGTCTCACTATTGCAGTTTAAAAGTGTTATTGTCACTTCTTATGATCTTGATTTTGTCCCTCTGTTGATGCAGACTAGGGCTACATTTGCTTTTTTGACACCTGTAGCACACTGCTAGCTCATGCTTAAGCAGTGGTCTACTTAAGTAGAAACAAATAGAAATTGTTAGGAAACATAAATAGAATATTTTCAACCCTAACAGTTCCTTAGTTGGAATGCATTCTTAACATGGATGAGAAATAGACATAGATTCTAAACAACTGTAAATAATATAGGTAGTTCTTACTTAAGATACATAAGATCAGCAACTATTTAAGATTATTAATTTAATTTAATATTTAAATTTCTATACCGCCCTTCTCCCTTCCGGGACTCAAGGCGGTATACAGGCAGCAGTAAAATCATGAATAAAAACATAGAAAACAATAAAAAACCTATTAAAATACATTAGATAATGAGTAGCCTGTCTAAAACCTATTAAAATCCCTACTAAAACCATATAAAACTAAAACGTTTAAAAGTATGCCAGATTAAAATCTATGCCAGGCCGGCCACTCGAAATAAGTGGGTCTTCAAAGCCCGATGGAAGAAGTGTAGGTCTGTGATTGTCCGTAAGTCAGGGGGTAGGTCATTCCAGAGGGCGGGGGCTGCCACAGAGAAGGCTCTTCCCCTGGGGGTCACCAGCTGACATTGCCTGGCCGACGGCACCCTGAGGAGTCCCTCTCTGTGGGAGCGAACTGAACAGTGGGAGGTATTTGGTAGCAGGAGGCGGTCTTGCAGATAGCCAGGTCCCCTGTCATGGAGCGCTTTAAAGGTGGTTACTAATACCTTGAAGCGCACCCAGAAGGCCACAGGTAGCCAGTGCAGCTCGCGCAGGAGAGGTGTCACGTGGGAGCATCTAGATGCTCCCAGAATCCCCAGCGCAGCCACATTCTGAACTAGCTGGAGCCTCCGGATGGACCTCAAGGGAAGCCTCATGTAGAGAGCATTACAATAGTCCAGGCGGGAGATGACGAGGGCTTGAGTGACCGTGCGTAAAGCGTCACGATTCAGAAAGGCATATCAATTGGCATATCAGGCGGACCTGATAAAAAGCCCCCCTGGCCACGGCCGTCATGTGGTCTTCTAGAGACAGCCGAGAATCCATGAGGACACCCAAGTTCCGAGCCCTCTCTGCAGGGGCCAACGACTCGCTCCCAATAGCCAAAGATGGTACCAACTGGCTATATCGTGACGCCGGAAGCCACAGCCACTCGGTCTTGGATGGGTTGAGTCGGAGCCTGTTTCTCCCCATCCAGACTCACATGGCCTCCAGACACTGGGACATCACTTCAACGGCATCGTTGGGGTGGCCCGGGTTGAGATGTACAGCTGAGTATCATCAGCGTACTGATGGAACTCTACCTCGAAACCACGGATTATCTCGCCCAGCGGCTTCATGTAGATGTTAAACAGGAGAGGCCAGAGGACCAACCCCTGTGGTACCCCACATGAGAGGCACCTCAACGTCGACCTCTGCCCTCCTGCCAACACAAATTGTGACCAGTCGGAGAGGTAGGAGGAGAACCACCGTAGAACGATGCCCCCCACCCCCAGCCCCTCCAGCTAGTGCAACAAGATACCATGGTCGATGGTATCGAAAGCCGCTGAGAGGTCTAACAGAACCAGGATGGAGGAACAACCCCTATCCCGAGCCCTCCAGAGATCATCTACCAACGCAACCAATGCCGTCTCTGTGCTGTGCCCGGGCCGGAACCCGGACTGGCGCAAGTCCAGATAGACAGTTTCCTCCAGGTGCTGAGGGAGCTGCCGCGCCACCACACTCTCAACAACCTTCTCAAGAAAGCGAAGGTTGGAGACAGGACGGTAGTTGGCCAACACAACCGAATCCAGGGAGGGCTTTTTGAGGAGGGGCCTCACCACCCCTCTGGATGGGAAGTAACGGACTCAGGCTCAACCCGACCAAGACCGAGTGGCTGTGGTTTCCGGCTGCCCGATTCAACCAGCTTACTACATCGCTGGCCATAGGGGGCGAACATCTTGCCCCTGTGGATGGGGCGCGCAATTTGGGTGTCCTCCTGGATGCCCGGCTGTCCATGGAAGATCAAGTGACAGCCGTGGCCAGGAGGGCGTTTTACCAGGTTCGCCTGGTTCGCCAATTGCGCCCCCTATTGGATCGGGACGCCCTTCGCACAGTCACTCATGCGCTCGTGACATCCCGACTGGACTATTGTAACTCTCTCTACATGGGGCTTCCCTTGAGGTGCACCCGGAGACTTCAGCTAGTCCAGAATGCAGCCGCGCGAGCAATTATGGGGACCGCAAGGTCTACCCACGTAACACCACTCTTGCGCGAGCTGCACTGGCTACCTGTCGTCTTCCGGGTGCGCTTCAAGGTGTTAATTATCATCTTTAAAGCGCTCCATGGCTCGGGACCTAGCTATCTGCGGGATCGGATCCTGCCTCATACATCCTCACGGTCGATTCGCTCCCACAGAGAGGGACTTCTCCGGGTGCCGTCCACTAGACTTTGTCAGCGGGCGACGCCCAGGGGAAGGGCTCTCTCTGTGGCGGGCCCGGCCCTCTGGAACGACCTTCCCCCCGATATTAGAATGACCACGGACCTCCGCTCCTTCCGTCTTAAATTAAAAACTCACTTTTTCTGTCTGGCCGGCCTGGGATAGTCTCCCTGACTTGGGGGTTTTATTGGGTAGCTTTTAGCAGTTAGTTTTATGGGAATTTTAGCACAGGTTAAGTTTAATTTGGTTTTAGAACTGTTTGTATATTTTTTATTGTTTTTATTCTACCTGTGCACCGCCCCGAGTCCCCATGGGGAGAGGGAGCGGTTTATAAGTATTAAAATTATTATTATTATTATTATTATTTCAAGGCGGCCGGTAGGAACCCCTCACTCAGAGAAGTGTTGGCAATTCCCTGGAGCCAGCCTCGTGTAACCTCCTGGGAGGCCAGTACCATCTAGGAGGGACACGGGTCCAATAAACATGTGGTGGCGTTCAGCCGCCCCAGCATCCTGTCCATGTCCTCGGGAGTCACAGGATCGAACTCTTTCCAGATGACTGACTCAAGACCTGCCGCCGTCAGCCCGTCTGAACTAGTCCAGTCAGAGGCCAACCCGGCCCAGATCTGATCGATTTTATCATGCAGATAACACCCAAATTCCTCCTACGACCCTGCAAAGGGGCATCCCACGCCCTCTGATGAAGGAGGGAGCGGGTCACCCTAAACAGGGCGGCAGGGCGGTTATCTGCAGACGCGATAAGTGCGGAGAAGTAATTACGCTTCGCCGCTTCTATCGTCACTAGGTAGGTCTTCAAATGTGACCTTACCAGTGTCCACTCAGATTCGGACGGGTGGTCCTCCAACTGCTCTCTAGGCGTCTCTTCTGGCGCTTCATCACCCACAGCTCCTCAGAAAACCAGGGAGCCAAGGTGGTTCGGCACCGGGTGAGAGGCCGTAAAGGCACGACCCGGTCCAGGGCCCCCGTGGCCGCACTATTCCAAGCGGCCACTAGGTCCTCAGTCAAGTTGCGGGTCAGGGTCTCGGGTATTGGCCCAAGCTCCCTCTGGAACCTCTCAGGGTCCATAAGGCGCCTGGGGTGGAACCATCTTGCCACTTCCGGTTCTGCCTCCCTGCGGTGGGGTGCAGCGGTAGGAAAGCCCAGCTGAAGGAGAAAGTGATCTGACCATGACATGTCCCCTAAACTAAGATCACTCACCCACTGGCCAGAGACAAAAACTAAATCCAGCATGTGTCCTCCAGTGTGGGTGGGGTCATGAACTAGGTGGGTCAGGTCCATGGCCGTCATGGAGGCCATGAACTCCTGTGCCGTCTCAGATGCTTCACCTATTGACGGCAGGTTGAAATCCCCCATGACTATCAGCCTAGGGCCATCTCGGCTATCACATTGAGAAGCTCGGGCAAGGCTGCTGATACATAGCGGGGAGCCAGGTACACAATCAGCAAGCCCAACTGCCTCCCATGACCCCACTTCACACATAGAGACTCACAGCCGGCTGTCTGCGGCACAGTGGTCTCCCTCAGGTCCAGACCCTCCTTTATGACAACCGCCACCCCCCCATCCCGACCCTGGGCTCTCGGCTGGTGAAATGCACGGTAACCCGGTGGGCACATTTCAACAAGGGGCATCCCCCCTTGGCCCAACCAGGTCTCCGTAATACCCGCCAGGTCTGCCCCCCCTCCAAAACCAGATCATAAGGGAGGGGGGCTTTATTAACCACGGACCTGGCGTTACACAACATCAGCTGAAGGCCCAGGCCCTGAGATCCTGAACCCCCTGGGTCGCAAGAGGAGCCATAAGGGCCGGAGCGCGCCACCGCTCGAAAACAGCTGGTGCACCCTCCCCTTAAATGATATGGCCCTCGTCTCCCGCCATACCTGCCCCTCCCACACACAGTCCCGATAGAATAGCCCTCCCCAATTCTAGACACTGCGCTCTCCCCGTTGGGACCGCTAGCTGGCCTGGAGACAATCCACGGTGGGTTTTCCCCCTCACCCACCACCCTAGTCTTAATTATGAGATGGCATTGATTATGATGGCACTGAATGAGGAATACTTAATAACAGAGTTGGAATGTACCTTGGAGATCTTCTAATCCAACCCACTGTATAAGCAGGAGATCCTATATCAGTGGTTATAGGGTTACTACCTGGATGGGTAGTAACAAACTCAAACTCAACCCGTCCAAGACCGAGTGGCTGTGGTTTCCGGCACCCCGGTTCAGCCAGATAAGTCCGACACTGGCCATTGGGGGCGAACAACTGGCCCCCGTGGAGAGGGCGCGCAACTTGGGCGTCCTCCTGGATTCCCGGCTGTCCATGGAGGACCATGTGGCGGCCGTGGCCAGGGGGGCGTTCTATCAGGTACGCCTGATACGCCAGTTGCGCCCCTTACTGGACCGGGGAGCCCTTTGCACAGTCACTCAAGCGCTTGTGACATCCCGGCTGGATTACTGTAACGCTCTCTACATGGGGCTCCCATTGAGGTGCACTCAAAAGCTACAGTTAGTACAGAATGCGGCCGCGCGGGCGATTATGGGTGCCTCAAGGCAAACCCACGTAACACCTCTCCTGCGCGAGCTGCACTGGCTGCCTGTGGCCTTTCGAGTGCGCTTCAAGGTGCTGACGACCATCTTTAAATCGCTCCATGGCTCGGGGCGTAGCTATATACAAGACCGCCTCCTGCCCCATACATCCCTTCGTCCGATCCGCTCCCACAGAGAGGATCTTCTTCGGGTGCCGTCGGCGGGGCAATGCCGGTTGGCGACACCCAGGGGAAGGGCCTTCTCTGTGGCGGGCCAGGCCCTCTGGAACGACCTACCCCCCGACCTCCGCACTTTCTTGGACCTCCACCTCTTCCGCCAATGTCTTAAGACGTATTTATTCCAACAAGCCGGCCTAGGATAGCCCCCCGTTTCTGACTTTTTAAGAAAAAAATAATTTATAATTTGGTAATGGTTTTAACATGGGTTTTAGCACGGGTTTATTAATTTAATATATTTTAATTGATATTTATTGTATTTTGTGTTTTTAAATAATGCCTGTGCGCCGCCCTGGGTCCTAACAAGGAGAAGGGCGGGGTATAAATTTAATAAAATAAAAAAATAAAAAAGTGGTACCCAAACTTTGTGGTTTGGTGGCCTGGCTGGGGGTGGGGTGGGGTGGGGAGGGGAACTGGGCTGCAGAAGTGGCAGGTTGGTGTGCACAGTTTGACTTACATGAGTGGTGGGCTGGCACACACGTACTTGATTGCCAACCAGCCCACCACTTGCACAGGTTGAGCTGCATGTGTGAACTCTGGCCAGCCATTCACGCAGCCCAATTCCCAATGGGTCATGCCCCAGTGGTGGGCCAAGGCACAGAGGTTGGGAACTCCTGCCCTATACAATTATAGACAAATCACTGTCCAATCTCTTCTTAAAAACCTCCAGTGATAGAGAACCCACAAATTCTGAAGGCAAGCTGTTCCACTGGTTAATAGTTCTCATTGTCAGGAAATTTCTCCTTAGTTCTAAGTTGGTTTTCTCCTAGATTAGTTTCCATACATTGCTGCTTCTTGTCCTGCCTAATGTTCAAGTGTGTTGAGAGCCTTCTGGGTCTTAAACCTATTTTCTGATTCCAGCCAGAATAAATTTTTAAACTAAACTAAGTTCAGAAACTAAGAAGAAATTTCCTGAGATTGAGAACAATCAATCAGTAGAATAGCCTGCCTCCAGAAGTTGTAGATGTTCCATCATTGGAAGTTTTCAAAAAGAGATTGGGCACCCATTTATCCAGAACGTTATAGGGTTCAAGCAGGACTAGAAGGTCCCTTCCAACCCTGATATTCTATATCTTATTTGACATCACATAGCAATGGAATTCCCAGTCCTAATTACTGTTGTTAAGTGAGGACTACTGTAGTATGAACTACTCTTATCTCAGATGAAATGTGAGACCTTCTATAAAATTCAGAGACTTGTCAAGGCAACCATAAGTATAACCAATACATTTAAACTGCCTATTGGGACTGCTGTGTTTTATTTGTGATTCTGAAAATATATTTTGGTGCACATGAGAGCACCAACATGGCATATCCTTTCAACTGTTTAAAGGAGCTATTTTCTTATGTAAGATTAAGTGCTGCATCCTGTGGAAAGGCACTATTGCTTTAAAAGATTGAATATACAACATTTTTGAATTAAATTTGAAGGCCCTATTTTATCATGGAATGCTAATTAAAAAATCTAAAACACAGTGCACGAATACTGTTCATATGTAAATAAAATGATAAAACACAGAAACACAACCAAAATGCAGCATAAATTACTTATTCACTTGAGAAAGAGCTCAGTACTAAGGTGTCAACCAATAGTGATGAATTATAGAATCAGAAGGCACTCAAAATACCATAAATAATAAGTTTATAATTGTAATTCTTGTCCAAAGTGTGGAAAGTTTTTGTGAGCATTAATTTTTAGACTGTTGTACTTAAAATTTGGAGATAGGAATGCCATAACACTTGTGTGTGTGTGTGTGTGTGTGTGTGTGTGCATGTTTGTGCTGTTTTCCTACTCTCATCTATCCTATATTCACTCAGAAATATGCTCTGTTGAAATATTCAATTGTTGCTGCATCAATACAAGAGAACTAAGTAAAACTTACCCTATGTGACAAATTAGATTCTAGATACATTTAAAAATCACTCACCAACCTGTGAGGAACATTATGTTTGTCCTGGTGCTCTTCCTCTGAGCTTTTCAAGTTTTTACTTCTATTTAATGAATAGCTGTGGAGTGGGCTGGCCCAGTTATTGGTAAGTATTTTTAAAAATTCCCCTTGTAATTTTGTATCATTATTACAGATTACCAAATATTTACGTTAAGACCACAAATAATGTATCAGTCTATTAATTCTGTTTCGGATCTGCTACTACTGTCAGGAAGAACAATTTACTAAAATGTGTAAACTGCAGCCAAAATCCTGAAGAGATGGTCATCTGAATTTGTTTTAATCTACATTTTAATCTGTGTCACCAAGCTGCTGATTCTCGGTAACATTTAGCTGAAATTAAAATGACTGGTGCTGTAGTTCATTTATCCAGTACCAATTCTGTCACAAATGCTTAAATCCAATATAATACATTGCATGAATGCAATTCCAAAATACATAGTCTGTACTAACATATAAAGTTTATACTTTACCAACATAATCACTGAGTTTTACTTTTTTACTTCTTATTAATATTCCTTCTTCTACCAGCTCTTGGTAAAGAGAATCAATGGTCCTATAAAAAAATAAAGAGTAAGCTAGACAAACGTATCTGTAGAGAAATGCATATTCTTGGTGGTCTCTGCAGGTATTTCAATGAGATTAGCACTGATGATGTTGCCTAATCAAGTAATGAAATATCTGCAAGCAAATAACCAAGCTCAAAGAGCATCAAGGACTCCACAGTTCGACCATGAACTACATATATTCTTCTATTAAAAGAAAAGCATGTATTTTCTCTCATTTGTTAGAAGTCTCCTTTAAATGTTCTTCCCTAAAAATATTTTTATGTTTAATAGTACTCATTCATAATTTTAATGAAAGTTTGCCATTGCATATTTACTATTACTGCCACATTTTTCATCTATTGGTGCATAAATAATATGAAACCATAGTTATTTAGCATTACTGTAGCATAAAATACTCCCTCGACTTATGACAATAGAGAGAGAGAAATAGAGAGAGAGAAATAGAGGAGGGAGGGAGGGAGGGAGGGAGAGAGAGAGAGAGAGAGAGAGTAGGTAGGTTGATGTTTTCAGGTATATTTATCCATGTCCTGGAGAAGGAAATCGCTGACAAACCTTAAGACTTTGTTTCTCCTGGCACAGAAACAGTTAAAGAGCCTTCCAAAAGAGCTTTCCAAAAGTGTTTTTGCAAACCTCCCCAAAACTGCTCTTTCTCCACAAAAACGGAGCTGTTTTTCTCCAAATAAAAAGCATGACTAGCCTTGGGGGGCTTGCAGAGTGCTCCTGGGGGGGGATGAGCAAAACATCGGCCCATTTATCGCAAAAATGGGCTATTTTTGTGTCAAATAAATCGAATGTATAGCCCTATGGAGGCTTATAGAGTGCTGCTGGGGGGGGGGGGGGAAATGGCCCGCTTTAGGCTCATTTCTGCCCTCCCCAGCCTTCAGGAGCTCTCTGAAAGCCTCCATAAGGCTAGGCACAGCCATTTTGGTGAAAGGGTGGGGTTTTGCAAGGCAAAAATTCGATGTATAAGATGCACCAAGATTTTCAGCCTCTTTTTAGATGGAAAAGGTGCTTCTTATACTCCGAAAAATATGGTAATGCCTTTTCTTGGAATAAAGTATAAACATATAGCACTGAATTGTTTATGAAAGTGATATATACGAGTATTTTAATGTACTGAAAGATAATCATATTTTACATATCAGGAGGGCTTTTTTTGGATAGAAAATTGAATTTAACATTTGGCCCTACCAGTTAGATAATTTAGAAAATTCAAAGGGAAAAAACAGTGATGCTTTTGGGCAATAATTCTTATGCAGCTATCCAATATCCCATTTGGCACAAAGATCAAGCAGGACAACAAATGAAGAAGGCTGGCCTAAAATTACCCATTCTAAATGTTAGTCTGCAGTTAGACAAAAAATAGAAAATGTATAGTTCTTATAGAAGGATATCCTATATCTGTGATGGCTAACTTTTTTCTAAAGGTTTATTTCCGAACTTCTGGTTGGCCATTGGGCCTGTTTTTCGCCCTCCACAGGCTTCAGGAAAGCCTCCAGACCCTGGGGAGAGTGAAAAACAGGCCCAACGGGCCAATCAGAAATTCAGAAATGAACGTCCAGTTGGCTCATTGTGCCTGTTTTTCGCCCTCTCTAGGTGAAAAACATAGATGGAAAACTCAGATACACATCTGAAACTACTAAATGTTTCACATCTACTATGTCACTATATAAGGGTTCATGAATTGGAAAAGGCATAGTAACAGGTCAGTCAATGAGGACTGCTTGGTTCAGAGCCTGAGGGTGGCTTAGGTTCACTGATCTGTATGTGTGTGTGTGTGTGTGTGTGTGTGTATAACAACCAAAGACATACATACATACATACATACATACATACATACATACACACACATACATACATACATACATACACTTGTTCCCCTGGCTCTGCTGATCAGGATGAGAGCCTGTGGCCTAGTGGCAATTACAACTGCCTTACATGTAAAACGACCCAGGTTCAAATCCCAGTAAGGGAATGGCTAGCTGATGAGAGCTAAATAGCTTGAAATAGATCTATACTAGTCTCCCTTGTTTATTTATTTATCAGCATAAACACAACACAAATATAAACAAAGACAGCGAAACAAATAGCTTTTTAGCTCTCATCAGCTAGCCATACTCTTACTGGGATTTGAACTGGAGCTATATTAAATGTTAGGCAGAAGCGTTAGCCACTAAGCCAACCAGGTTCTCTTACACACACACACACACACACACACACACACACACACACTGGTCTTGTTGTATTCGGGTGTTTTCCCATGTAAGAATGAGATTGTCTTTGCAACGTTTCGGCAAGACACCGACCAAAAAATAACCAACATCCTAAGATATCCCAAAGACAAGATCCAGCTAGAAAACCAAGGAGTCTACAAAATTCCATGTAAAATCTGCCCTGCAACTTACATAGGATAAACTAATAGAAGAATAAATGCACGCATCGCAAAACATAAAAATGCAGTAAAAAAAATCTTAAAACCTCATCTCTCTATCAACATTTCAAAGCTATAAGACATGATATTGACTTTAAAGGAACTAAATTGATCTCCAAAGCTGAACAGCTCAACAGGAGAATAATCAGAGAAGCCATCGAAATAAAGAAACAACCTAACAATATGAACAAACGTGATGAGACCTCCCGCCTACCAGACATCTGGAAACCAGCACTGGCCAACAGACGAGCCCCACCCCCCACCCAAGTCGCTGAAATACAAAATAAGGAAAAACATACAAATAGGACCAATCAGCATCAATCTACCAATTTACAGCTGCACAGCCAATCAACCCACTCACAACAGTCAGCACTCCACCCCCCCCAACCAAGATTTAAAGAAGGGCGGCACCTACGCAGCCACAGACTGAAGCCTGAAGATGGCAAGTGAGATCTTGCCGAAATGTTGCAAAGACAATCTCAATGTTGCTGAAACGTTGCAAAGACAATCTCATTCTTACACGGGAAAACACCTGAATACAACAAGACCAGCATACTTACCCCCAGCTTTTGGATTCTGAGTTCTGGATTCTGCTGAATGGTATTATATATAAATAAGTTTCTTATATAAATGAATCCTGCTGAATTATTTATTTTTGTGCTGGTTGGATTGCTGCAAACTCTAACATGTTATGGGCAAGAGCATACCAGACACAGTAAGCCTGAACTGTAATCAAGCTGAGGATCTGCCTGTGTTATAAGTAAAAGGAACAAGGCAGAGATGTCTTGCAGGATGGGTGCTGCATTCAAGGAGAAATCTCTGCCTCATCCTGCAAGACATGGTATAGAGGAGTCTCATAAAAGAAGATGATGTGAAATGTTAAATATTAAGGTTAGTATATGATAATGTTGTTTTGTTTTTACTGCTGTTACTGTTGTTACTGTTGTTATTATTAATTATTATTATTAATTATTATTATTATTATTATTATTATTATTATTATTATTATTATTATTATTATTATTATTATTATTATTATTATTATTATTATTATTATTATTAAATATAATGAAGATGTATAAATATGACAATCTAAACATAATTGTACCCAGAATACACACTGATGAAAATTGAGTGTTATATAAATAAAACAATAAAAATGAAAAAAGAAATGTGCATGTGAGTGCATCAGCATGCAATATTGTGCAATTATCACGACAATTGTACAGAGCCAGACTGTTCCTACAAGAGAATGTGGAAAGGCATTTGCTGCATATGCAAACTTTATTGAGTTGGAACAGAGTGGCATGCATATTCCTCAATTTCAAGGTACTGTTGGTGTTAAATAGTGTTGATAAAACATGGGACATTGTTTCAGCTGTTTCTGAGCGCAAACCAGGACTTATGAATGGAAGCCCTTAAAGCCTGTTTGATTTCAGAAGAAAAAGCCACAAGGAGAAATTCTTAAGGTGAGAACCCAAGCAACAGAGAAAAAAGCTATAGACAGGATGTCTGCAGAGATGATGTCTGCAGAGACCAGAGTAACAGAAGAGACCATTTTACAGCCCAGCAAAGATTTTCAAAAAAGCAAGTAACAGGACAGCAATACTGGAGGTATTTCTTATTTATTTATTTATTTATTTATTTATTTATTTATTTATTTGTCAAACATATACAAGATAACAAATATAGGTATGAACATGAACAAAGGAAGTAAATACAGATAAATGGGGATAGTAAGACAGAGATACATACATACAATAGCAGAGTTGGAAGGGACCTTGGAGATCTTCTAGTTCAATCCCCTGCTTAGGCAGGAACTTTATAACATTTCAGACAAATGGCTATCCAATATCCTCTTAAAGACTTCCAGTGTTGGGGCATTCACAACTTCTGGAGGCAAGCTGTTCCACTGACTAATTATTCTAACTGTCAGGAAATTTCTCCTCAGTTTTAAGTTGCTTCTCTCATTGATTAGTTTCCACCCATTGTTTCTTTTTTTGTATTGAAAAAGTTTTATTGGTTTTACATTTTTTCTATAGGGTAGGGTAAGGGATACAAAGAAATTTTGAGAGCATTCACGTCAGAGTCGTCGGCCCTTCCGAGACCTCAAAATACACAATAATAAAATAACAAAAAAAAAACATTTTTCATAACACTACAAGGTAAAAGCAAGTACATATACCTAAATTCTCAATTCCATGCTGTCAGACATTTACAAAAAATCCAGATACAAATATTATGCACAATTGTTCAGAAAAATCAAGGCAAAGTTATTTTTTCGATCTAAGTCTCTTGGCTATTGTATCTTCTTTTTCTCCTCCCTGGCCCCCAGCGGGCGGGACCGCGTCCCCCTCCGTCCCCCTGGATCTTCCCCCAGGGCAGAGGAATGTTTTTTAAGAAAGGCTTCCGCCTCAACAACTGTTTTAATCCTCACTCTTCCTCCTTCCCAGAACACCAGCATCCCTTCGGGTGTCACCCACTTGAACCAAATCCCATGATCAAATAAAATTTTTGACAAGAAGGAAAATTCCCTCCTTGCTTCTCGAATCTTTCTAGGGATCTGCTTCAAGATAGCAACCTCTTTTTGTTGGTAGATTAATGGACTACCTCTCTGCACTTTCAGGATTTCCTCTCTGGTTGATCTTCTAACAAATTTCACATGTATCTCTCTAGGCACTTCATTTATCCTGGCATATGCTGAGTTAATTCTGTAGGCTAGGTCAATGTCCCCCCTGATCTCATCTTTAGGTTTTTGTAAATAGTCTGCTAAAATTGTGCTCATAAGATCAGGGAGGCATTCACCAGATTCCTCAAGAACGTTCTGAAATCTCAAAAAATATGTCATTCTTTCCATATCTATCCTAGACACATGCCCATTTGTTTCCCCAACCTCTTTAATAACATTTTTAATCTCTCCCTTAACCCCCACCAACCCCCCTTCCAATTCTTCAGTCTTCTGTGTGTTTTCCAGCACTTGCTTCCGTGTGTCCAATAGCTCCTTCTTGAAATTGATGTTTTCTGCCCTCTGGGCCTGAATTTCTTTTACCAAAGTTTGTATAACAGTTTCAAGAGAAGCCATCCGTTGTTCTAAACTTGCCAGTGCTGTTTCTTGAGCCATGATTAACTGTTAAAGTCAATGCCACCAAAATGGCGTTTTCAGGGTGGGGTTGGTGAGACTAACCAGGAGCCAAAAGTTCTGATCAAGGTTGAAACGTTGTAAAATTCAGGAACCAAGAGAGAGACAATTTTCCAACTCAATAGTTATAATAGCGAAGGTACTCCAGAAAGGAAATCACAAATCCAGCAAGAGAAAAATTCTTCATCAATATCCAGAGAGTCCCAATTGTAAAGAGACGCTGGGAATTTTCCATAGTTGAAATAATCAGGCAGGGACAAAGAAAAGCCACCTTCCACCGCCCATCTCAGAGCCCAGAGGAGAGAGTAGAAAAATAAATTTTTCTTTATCCAGCCAGACCTAGAAACAATGTTGCAAGTAGCCGCATAGCACTTTCCCTTGTTAGAGACAATCCGGATTTAAGATTTCCGCTTTCTCTTCCAGAGAAGCCATTTTAAAGTGCCGTTTAAGTCCGAGGGGTTTTTTTTGAAAACAAACACCCCCCTCCCAGTCCGTTCAGCCTGGCTGGCAGCAAGGGAGAAAAAAGTCTTTTTTAAACTCACTCTCCCTCGCAGCTGAAGCCTCGGCAGACCTTCCGACCTCTCCGCTCAGCCCTCTGCATTGAAGTGAATGGCGCCGACAGCCGTTGGCGAAGGGAGAACCCCCCGCAGCATGCTCCTCCTCACCTAGGTCGCGGAGGGGAGCGCTCTCCCCACCGCCGTGAGGAAGAACGTCCCCTCCGAGCCGACCCTACGGGAGACTTCCGGTAACTGGAGTGTCTCGCCCCCGTGGGGGGGCAGAAAAGGCAACAAAGCGGCGAGCGAGCGCTAGGCTCGCCCGTCGCCGCTGGAGCCGGAACCGGAAGTCCCCACCCATTGTTTCTTGTCCTGCCCTCAGGTGCCTTGGTGAATAGCTTGACTCCCTCTTCTTTGTGGCAGGCCCTGAAATACTGGAACACTGCTATCATGTATACCCTGGTCCTTCTTTTTATTAAACATACCCAGTTCCTGCAACCGTTGTTCATGTGTTTTAGTCTCCAGTCCCCAATCATCTTTGTTGCTCTTCTCTGCACTCTTTCTAGAGTCTTCACATCTTTTTTACATCGTGGCGACCAAAACTGAATGCAGTATTCCAAGTGTGGCATTACCAAGACATTATAAAGTGGTATTAACACTTCACGCAATCTTGATTCTTTCCCTCTATTTATGCAGCCTAGAACTGTGTTGGCTTCTCTGGCAACTGCTGCACACTGCTGGCTCAAATTTAAAAGGTTGTCCACTAAGACTCCAAGATCCCTTTCACAGTTATTACTGTTGAGCAAGGTACCACCTATACTGTACCTGCGCATTTCGTTTTTGTTGCCTAATTGTAGAACCTTACTCTTTTCATTGAATTTCATTTCATTAGATAGTGCCCAATGTTTACATTCGTCAAGACCTTCTGTATTTTAAGCCTATCTTCTGGAGTGTTGGCTATTCCTGCCAGGTTGGTGTCATCTGCAAATTTGATGAGTTCCCCATTTACTCCCTCATCCAAATCATTGATGAAGATGTTGAAGAGTACTGGGCCTAAAACAGAGCCTTTGGGTACTCCACTGCATACGTCCCTCCATGTAGATGCAGTTCCAGTTAGGACTACACATTGAGTGCGGTTGGTCAGCCAGTTACGAATCCATCTGGTCGTGATGCTGTCTAACCCACATTCTACTTTATCTAATAGTAGGTTATAGTCTACCTTATCAAATGCCTTACTGAAGTCCAAATAAACTATATCAATGGCATTCCTCTGGTCCACTAATTTTGTCACTTTGTCAAAGAATGCAATAAGATTAGTCTGGCATGATCTGTTTTTGACAAACCCATGTTGGCTTTTGGCTATTGCTTTGTTTACTTCCAGGTGTTCGCTAATTCGTTTCTTGATTATCTTTTCCAGAATCTTTCCAGGTATTGAAGTCAGGATGATAGGTCTGTAGTTTCCTGGATCTATTTTTTTTTCTTTTTTGAAGATGGGAACAACATCAGCTCTTTTCCAGTCCTCTGCCAGTTCCCCAGTGCTCCAGGATCTCTGAAAGATATAGTTCAGTGGTTCTGAGATCTCGTCTGCCAGTTCCTTCAGAACCCTGGAGTGTAATCCATCCGGTCCTGGTGATTTGAACTTGTCTAGGGTAGACAGGTGCTCACTTACAATTTTCTTCCCAATTTCAATTTGTGTTCCTAATCTGATTTTTCTGGTGCTGTTGGACTGTTTTATCCCTTTGTGTAAAGACAGATGCAAAAAATGAGTTAAATAGTTCTGCTTTCTCCCTGTTGCTTGTCACTTTTTTGCCACTTTCTCCCAGCAATGGACCAATTGTTTCCTTAACTTTTTTCTTGTTTTTAACATGTTGGAAGAAGCTTTTTTTGTTATTTTTTACTTTTGCGGCAAGCCTTTCTTCATTGTGAGCCTTAACTTTCCTCCCTTCATCTTTACAGGCTCGGGCTATTTCTGCCTTAGTTATGTCCCCCTCTTTCCACTTTTTATACTTATCTCTTTTGTCTTTCAATTTGTCAGAGAGGTTTTTTTTTGCAGCCATGCTGGTTCCTTTTTGGAGCTGTTGTTTTTCTTCTTCATTGGTATTGTGGTGGACTGGGCTTTTGTAATCTCATTTTTCAAAAATTCCCAAGCTTCTTGAGTTGTTTTCCCCTTGAGGATTCTCATCCATGGAATTTTTCCCAAGCTCTCTCTCTGTTTATTGACATTAGCTGTCTTAAATCCAAGATTCTAGTTTGACTTTGTTCTACTGCTTGTGTTTGCATAATGTTGAATTCCAATATTGCATGGTCACTTCCCCCAGGGTTCCTATGGGTTCAACACCTTCTATCATTTCCTCTCTGTTAGTGAGAATTAAGTCCAATATGGCTAATCCCCTTGTTCCCTTCTCTACTTTTTGGGAAACAAAGTTTTCTGCTAGATTTGTTAGGAACCTGTTGGATTTTCCACTTGGTGCAGAGTTTGTTTCCCAGTTGATGTCATGGTAGTTAAAATCCCCCATTACTATTGTGGTGTGCTTCCTACAAACCTAAGTTAGCTGACTAGCAAAAAATTCATCTACTTCCTCTGCTTGGTTGGGTGGCCTGTGGAATAGACCTATGGCGATGTCATTCTCCCCTCCCAACCTTTAATATTGACCCAAATGCATTCAAGATAGTCCTCATCATTGTTGTGCTCTATTTCTGTAGATATGTAGTTATTTCTTATATATAGTGCAACTCCACCTCCTCTTTTACTTGGTCCATTTCTTTTAAATAATTTAAATCCTTCTAACTGTATATTCCTTTTGTGGGTTTCATCCCACCAAGTTTCTGTAATGGCCACAATATCATAGCAGGAGTGATAATCTTACCCGCACAAACATCTGTGTGACATGAACTGATAATCCTATGAATTTTAGATTGCTGGGGACAGAAATGCTCTGTATCAATGAATTCTCTGTCCCCGCTGTTCAGTTTAAATGTTTATCCAGAAAATCTGAGAATTTAATGCCAAGTAACTCAGTCCCTTTATTGGATGGGTGCAAACCATCTCTTTGTACAGCTTTTCATTGGACCAGCTGCAGACATCATGACTAATAAAACCAAAGCCTTTCCTTTTATACCACTCCTTTAGCCACACTACACTGCTACACACTGGCCCTTCCCTTTTTGTTCCTTATATACTGGTAAAACCTCTGAAAAGATAAGCCTACAACCTGGACTACTAAGTTGATACCCCAAGCTCTGGAAATCATTCTACACAGAAAGTACATCTTTTGGGGACAGATCATTTGTGCCAAGATGTATAATAGCATCAACATCACAGTCCTTATTACATTCTTGACTATCTTAAGAATACGCCTCTTGTCTCTGCTGGCACCTCCATATCCTTTCCTAAATTTACATCCCTTATGATTGAATCACCAACCAGGAGGTGACGTCTCTTTTTGCATACCTTGCTCTTGTGCGACCATGTGTGATACCTGGTTCCCCATTTCACCTTTCCGAAGAAAGTTCTTCATTTTGAACCATGATCCCCTACTTATTTGAGTCATTGTTATCACAACTACCTTGACCTGTCTCTTTAGTGTCCCCATTAAGGTCAGCAAGGGTGCTATATCTGTTATGCTGGGTCACAGCAAAAGCTTTGTGTTTATGATTCACAGCTCTCACCCTGCCAGATCCCATGGTTGTCCAGACTGCTCTTCTCCTGCAGGATCTTTGCGGTAGAGGGGGCTGATAGCGTGGCATCTCCATAGAGTGGGATGGCCGAATTGGGCACCTAATTTCTGCTTGGAGATTACAGATTAGAGATTCTAAATAGGTAATCTGTCTATGTAGACTAGTAATTTGTTTACAAAGGGGACAATTTGATGCACACTGGTATGTTTATGCATGTCCCCTTTACAGACCTCTTAAGAATTGGTGAGGTCCACGGTAGACAGTTTGAGATTGAAGCTGCGAGGGTTTGAGACTGTAACAATGGAATTGGGTAGAGCATTCCAGGCGTTGACCACTGTGTTGCTGAAGTCATATTTTCTGCAAGTTTGAAGTTGTTTACTTTGAGTTTGTATCAATTGTTTGTCCATGTATTATTGTGGTTGAAGCTGAAGAAGTCGTTGACTGGCAAGATGTTATAGCAGACAATTTTGTGTTCTATGGTTAGATGAAACAGCAGAGTTCCAGATTGACCAAGCCCCAAATTTCAAGCCTGGTGGCATAGGAAATTCTTTTGTGAGTAGAGACTTGGAATACTCTTCTTGTGAAATATCTCTGAACCCACCCAATTGTGTTAATGTTCGATATACAACGTGGGTTCCAGGCGAACAAGCTGTATTCAAGAATTGGTCTGGCAAAGGTTTTGTATGCCCTAGTTAGCAATATAGTGTTACCAGAGAAGAGGATTTGAAAAATTAGGTTAACAACTGTTAATGCCTTTTTGGCAATGCTATTACAGTGAGCTTTGGGATTTAGATTATTTGAGATGAGTACTCCTAGGTCCTTGACAGAGTTGGGGTCATTGATGAGATTGTTTCGACCCAACTTGTATTTGGTTTTTTGATTTTTAATGCAAATATGTAGGACAGAGCATTTATTAGTTGAAATTCAGAGTTGCCAATTGTGTGACCACTCTGACACATTGTCAAGGTCACTTTGCAGGGCAGCAGCATTTTCAGTCATGATAAATATTTTTACGTCATCGGCGAAGAGGATGCAACTGCTTTTAAAATGTTCAGATAGGTCATTGATGTAAAGCAGAAAAAATGTGGGTCCTAAAAAGCTGCTTTGGGGAATACCGCTGTTAATTGGTGCTAGATGTTAATTGGTGCTAGAACTGAGGGGGGGGTTCGGCAAATTTTTAATTCGGCTTCTAGGGGGTCCCAGGGTGGGGGGAGGGTTTATTCAGTCAGAGGGGGGTCAAGATACAGGGCCGGCCGGCGGAAGTAGGATAAAGGATGGGTCCATTAAGGAGGGGGTCGTCCCTGCTGAGGGCTTTCCCATTTGATCGGTCTTGGGGAGGGGTAGGGGCGGCGGGAGACAGAATGTCCACCGTGGGTCGGGGGACCGTGGCCGCTGGTTATGAGCGGTCACCTGCCCCAACCCCCTGTGCTCCACTCGTGGGCTAGGCGGTCAGGGACCACAGAGCCGGTGCCCCAGGCTGATGTTCTGCAATGCCAGGTCCGTGGTGAACAAAGCCCCCCTCATTAATGACCTTGTGTCAGAGGGGGACCCGGACCTGGTGGGAATTACGGAGACCTGGTTGGGCCCCAAGGGGGGTTTACCCCTCGTGGAAATGTGCCCACCAGGCTACCATGCATTTCATCAGCCTCGGGCCCTAGGCAGGGGTGGGGTGGTGGTGGTTATCGTTAACGAAGGTCTCGAGCCAAGGGAGACCACTGTGCCTCAGACAACTGGCTGTGAGTCCCTCTACGTGAAGTGGGGCCTAGGGAGGCAGTTGGGCTTGCTGATTGTATACCTGGCTCCCCGCTATGTAACAGCAGCCCTGCCCGAGCTGCTCGAGGTGATCGCCAAGATGGCAGTGGAGACCCCCAGACTGGTAGTCATGGGGGACTTTAACCTGCCATCGGCGGGCGAAACATCCGAGGCAGTTCGGGAGTTCATGGCTTCCATGACGGCCATGAACCTGACCCAAGTAGTTCAGGGCCCCACTCACGAGGGGGGATACACTGTGAACATTGTCAACGCATTTTTGAGTGAGGGGTCCTTACTTACCGCCTTGAAAGAGGCGGTGGTGAGACCTCTCCTCAAAAAGCCTTCCCTGGACCCAGCATTGTTGGAAAATTACCATCCGGTCTCCAACCTTTACTTACTTGCGAAGGTTGTAGAAAGTGTGGTGGCTCAACAGTTTCCTCGACACCTGGAGGAAGTTGATTATCTAGACACGTGCCAGTCCGGCTTCCGGCCCGGTCACAGCACCGAGATGGCATTGGGATCGTATCCTGCCCCATACATCCCTTCGGCCGATTCGCTCTCACAGAGAGGGACTTCTCCGGGTGCCGTCCACTAGGCAATGCCAGCGGGAGACGCCCAGGGGAAGGGCCTTCTCTGTGATGGGCCCGACCCTTTGGAATGACCTTCCCCCTGACAGAACGACCACGGACCTCCGCTCCTTCCGCTAGAAACTCAAAACCCACCTGTTTCATCTAGCCGGCCTGGCCTAATTCCACGCTTCCCGCCTCAGTTTGTGATTTTAAATTATTTATTCGGTTTTAAGGTTAAGTTTTAATTTTTATAAATTTGTACAGAGGATTATTTAATTCAGTTTTATTTTATATGTATTGTTGATTGTGATAATTTTTAATTTTACCTGTACACCGCCCCAAGTCCCTTCGGGGAGAGGGGGCGGTCTAGAAATAATAATAATAATAATAATAATAATAATAATAATAATAATAATAATAATAATAATAATAATAATAATAATAATAGTTGGTCGCGTTGGTGGATGATCTCTGGAGGGCACGGGATAGAGGTTGCTCCTCTATCCTAGTCCTATTAGACCTCTCAGCGGCTTTCGATACCATCGACCATGGTATCTTATTGCACCGACTGGGGGGGTTGGGTGAGAGGCACCGTTTTACGGTGGTTCTCGTCCTACCTCTCTGGTCGGTCGCAATGGGTGTTGGCAGGAGGGCAGATGTCGGCTCCGAGGCCCCTCACATGTGGGGTTCCTCAGGGGTCAGTCCTCTCGCCACTTCTGTTAAACACCTACATGAAGCCGCTGGGCGAGATCATCCGTGGTTTTGGGGTGGAATACCATCTGTACGCTGATGACACTCAGTTGTATATATCCACCCCAAACCACCCCAACGATGCCCAAGGTGCTGTCCCGGTGTCTGGAGGCCATACGGGTTTGGATGGGTAGTAACAAACTCAAGCTCAACCCGTCCAAGACCGAGTGGTTTCCGGCACCCCGGTTCAGCCAGGTAAGTCCAACACTGGCCATTGGGGGCGAACAACTGGCCCCCGTGGAGAGGGCGCACAACTTGGGTGTCCTCCTGGATTCCCGGCTGTCCATGGAGGACCATGTGAGAATCAGGTACGTTTGATACGCCAGTTGCGCCCCTTACTGGACCGGGTGGCCCTTCGCACAGTCACTCAAGCACTCGTGACATCCCGGTTGGACTACTGTAACACTCTCTACATGGGGCTCCCCTTGAGGTGCACTCAAAGGTTACAGTTAGTCCAGAATTTTCGATCGCCGCACCTCACTGCGGGGAGGCGAAACCGGACATTCCTATATGGTTCCGCCCCAGGCTCCTGATGGACGCGATAAGGTTCCAAAGGGAGCTTGGGCCAATTCCTGTGGACTTGCCCCGCGACTCGACTGAGGACCTAGTGGCCGCATGATTAAGTGCGGCCAAGGGGGCATTGGACCGAGTCGCGCCCTTGCGGCCTCTCTTGCGGCGACAAACCACCTGGGCTCCTTGGTTTACCGAGGGGCTTAGGGAGATGAAGCGCCACAAGAGATGCCTAGAGAGCAGATGGAAATCTTCTCACTCCGAAGCCAACCGAACACTAGTGAGAGACCATATTAGGACTTACTTAGTGGCGATAAGAGTAGCCAAACGTGAGTATTGTGCCACTCTTATTGCATCCGCAGATAACCACCCTGCCGCCCTGTTTGGGGTGACCCGCGCCCTCCTTCAACAGAGGCCGCAGGAAGCCCCTTTATAGGGTCGAGCAGAGGAATTTGGGATTTATCTGCAGGAGAAAATCACTCGGATTCGGAACGAGCTACCCTCCATCGACAGTGGTCCAGCTGAGCGGTCCGAGGTTGCTCTTGAGACACCATCTTGGGAGGAGTTTGATTTTGTTAACACCGAGGATATGGACAAGTTGTCAAAGAGACTTAGGGCTACCACATGTTTATTGGACACGTCTCCCTCCTGGCTTGTACTGGCATCCTGGGAGACGACACGAGGCTGGCTCCAGGGCATTGTCAACGCATTTTTGAGTGAGGGGTCCTTGCCTACCATCTTGAAAGAGGCGGTAGTAAGGCCCCTCCTCAAGAAGCCGTCCCTGGATCCAGCATTATTAGAGAACTATCGTCCCGTCTCCAACCTCCACTTTTTAGTGAAGGTTGTTGAGAGTGTGGTGGCTCAACAGTTTCCGCGACACTTGGAGGAAGTTTCTGCGACACTTAGACCCGCGCCAGTCCGGCTACCGACCCGGGCACAGCACCGAGACAGCATTGGTCGCATTGGTTGATGATCTCTGGAGGGCGCGGGATAGAGGATATTCCTCTATCCTAGTCCTATTAGACCTGTCAGCGGCTTTTGATACCATCGACCATGGTATCCTATTGCGCCGACTGGGGGGGTTGGGGCTGGGAGGCACCGTTTTGCGGTGGTTCTCGTCCTACCTCTCTGGTTGGTCGCAATATGTGTTGGCAGGGGGGCAGAGGTCGGCCTCGAGGCCCCTCATATGTGGGATTCCTCAGGGGTCGGTCCTCTCGCCCCTACTGTTCAACACATATATGAAGCCGCTGGGTGAGATCATCCATGGTTTTGGGGTGGGATATCATCTGTACGCTGATGATACTCAGTTGTACATATCCACCCCAGACCACCCCAACGATGCCGTCGAGGTCATGTCCCGGTGTTTGGAGGCCGTACGGATCTGGATGGGTAGTAACAAACTCAAGCTCAACCCATCCAAGACTGAGTGGCTGTGACTTCCGGCACCCCTGCTCAGCCAGATTACTCCAACTCTGGCCATTGGGGGCGAAACATTGGCCCCCGTGGAGAGGGCGCGCAATTTGGGTGTCCTCCTGGACTCCCGGCTGTCTATGGAAGATCATTTGGCAGCCGTGGCCAGGGGGGCATTTCATCAGGTACGCCTGATGCGCCAATTGCGCCCCTTACTGGACTGGGGTGCCTTACGCACAGTCACTCAAGCACTCGTTACCTCTCGACTCGACTACTGTAATGCTCTCTACATGGGGCTTCCCTTGAGATGCACTCGAAAGCTGCAGCTAGTCCAGAATGCAGTCACGCGGGTGATTACGGGAGCGCCTAGACACTCCCACATAACACCTATCCTGCGCGAGCTGCACTGGCTTCCTGTGGTCTTTCAGGTGCGCTTCAAGGTTTTAACGACCATCTTTAAAGCGCTCCATGGCTCGGGGCCTAGTTACATGCGAGACCGCCTCCTGCCCCATACATCCCTCAGACCGATACGCTCCCACAGAGAGGGCCTCCTCAGGGTGCCGTCGGCTGGACAATGCCGACTGGCGACACCCAGGAGAAGAGCCTTCTCTGTGGCGGGACCAGCCCTTTGGAACGACTTACCCCCTGAACTCCGCACCATCTCTGACCTCCGCCTCTTCCGCAAGTGTCTGAAGACACATCTATTCCATCTAGCCGGCCTAGCGTAACCTCCATTACTGACTCCTAGATAGTTTTAAATTTGGGATTTTTAATTCGGTTTTAGCACATGATTTATTAGAATATGTTTTTTAAAATGTTTATTATGTTTTGTATGTATTTTAACATTCCTGTGCGCCGCCCTGGGTCCGCTTGGAGAAGGGCGGGGTATAAATATAATAAAGAAAGAAAGAAAGAAAGAAAGAAAGAAAGAAAGAAAGAAAGAAAGAAAGAAAGAAAGAAAGAAAGAAAGAAAGAAAGAGGCTACCTGTGGCCTTTTGGGTGCGCTTCAAGGTGCTGACGACCATCTTTAAATCACTCCATGGCTCAGGGCCTAGCTACATACGAGACCGCCATCTGCCCCATACATCCCTTCGCCCGATCCGCTCCCACAGAGAGGGCCTTCTCCAGGTACCGTCAGCCAAGCAATGCCGGTTGGCGACGCCCAGGGGAAGGGCCTTCTCTGTGGCGGGCCCAGCCCTCTGGAATGACATACCCCCCGATCTATACACCACCTCGGACCTCCGCCTCTTCCGCCAGCGTCTCAAAATGTATTTATTCCAACAAGCCGGCCTAGCATAACCTCCCGTTTCTGACTTTTATCTGTATAAATTTTAATTCTTAGGGTTTTATAAGGGTTTTTAGCACGGGATATAATTTAATAGTTTTTTAATAATGTATTTTGTAATTTTGTACAGTTTTTAATATTGCCTGTGCTCCACCCTGGGTCCTTGCAAGGAGAAGGGCGGGGTATAAATTTGAAAAATAAAAAAATAAAAAAATAAAAAAAAATAAATAAACAAACAAACAAACAAACAAACAAACAAATAATAATAATAATAATAATAATAAAAATAATAATAATAATAATTTGATAGGGACCTCCCTGTTTTGACTATTTGTTGCCTGTTTGACAGGAACGCGGCTATCCACTTGTGCAGGGATCTGGAGATGCCATAAGAACTTAGTTTCAACAGTTGTTTGTCGTGCACCACTATGTAAATTGTGTCTATTATTTTACCCTGGTCAAGATGGGTGGTCCAAATGTTTCTGCATTTTAGGAGTTGCCGATTACAGGACAATTTTTTTCTGAAACCAAACTGCTTGTAAGAAAGCAGGATGTTTGTTTCTAAGTGGAGGGTGATGGGTTGGTTTATAATTGTTTCCATGACTTTACAGGTGATGCAACACAGTGAAATTAGTCTATAAGTTTCTACTAGACTAGGGTCTCCCTTTTTAAAGATAGGTATGACCATGGCTAATGACCATACGTCGAGCCAGGAGCTGGTTCTGAAAGATACATCATAGATTGTACAAAGAGGTTCAGCTAGGGCAGTGGCAAGGTTTCTCAAGAAGTAGGCACATAATCCATCAGGGTCAGTAGATAGGCATGGCTTTAGGTTATGTAGTGCCGTTTCAACGTTATCTACTATAAAATCAATACGTAGTAAATCATTATAATTTGTTATGGTTTGACTAGGAAATGACTGAACTGAAGAATGTATTGAAGAGGTTGGCCATAACAGCTTCATCATTACAGTCTTCCCCATTAGGTCCTTTTAGGAGTGGGATAGTTTTCGAGCCTTTAAGTTTGGCATTTACCAAATTATAGAAAGCTCAGGTGGATTTCGAGTTTAATAAACTCTTCATCCTGATTTGCAATGGTGATTGGTACATTCTGCCCTTATTGGATGGCATAATACTTTTTAAGTGGTTTTTAAAATTAGCTACGCAGCCAGTTTTGTTTTCTCACCAAAGAGATTTTTTCTTGGATTGCAACTTTCTTATTGTTATGGGTAATTTGTTTTTTTATTTTTTGTTTTGGCTTTAGGGGTTATTATTGGTACATATAGGTTAATGACTCTATTGACTTTGAGCAAAAAAGTATTATAATTGCCTTCTGCAGTATTGCAACCTGTGAACACAAGGTGCTAATCAAGAGATGCAAGGTTGGCAGCTATGAGATCATAGTTGGCTTTTTTAAAGTTATAATTTGGAGTCCCATCATTATTACCCTCTTTGCAGGGACACAATTTGTGACAAAAATCAATCATGCTGTGATCACTGTTGGAAAAAGGTTGTTTAACTTGTAGGTTATAAATTGAATTTAAGCTGTTGCAGAAGATGAGATCTAAGCAATTGTTGAGCCTAGTGTTGTTCATTACCAACTGATCCAGCCCCAGAGTTTTGACGGCATTGTACAGGATTGCATGTATAGGTTCGGTTGTAATTCATTTATGATCCAATTAATAAAAGGCAAATTGCGGTCACCAAAAAAGATAAAGAGATGCAGGCAGAAAACCGCCCACGTTAATAGCTCAGTTACCTTGTTCGTATGACCAAGGTTGTAATCATGGGCTCTATAACATACCATATTTTTCGGAGCATAAGACGCACCAGAGTAGAAGACGCACCCATGTTTTGAGGAGGCAATTTTTTTTTAAAAGTAGGTAGGTAGATAGAGGGGTAGAGAGGGAGAGAAAGAGAGAGAATACAGTAGGTGGGGGGGAGGGAGAGTAGTTAGGTAGGTTGGTAGGTAAAGGGAGAGAGAGAGAGAGAGAGAAATACAGTAGGTATGTAGGGAGAGAGAGAGTGTAGTTAGGTAAGTAGGAGAGAGAGAGAGAGAAATATAGTAGATAGGTAGGGAAAAAGGGAGAGAGTAGGTAGGTAGGTATATAGATAGATAGAGGGGGGGGGGAGAGAAATACAGTAGGTAGGTAGGGAGAGAGTGTGTTTGTGTATAGATAGGTAGGTAGGTAGAGGGATAGAGAGAAAATAGAGAGATAAATACAGTATAGGTAGGTGGGGAGAGAGAGAGTAGGTAGGTTGGTATATAGGTAGATAGAGGGGGGGAGAGAGAGAAATACAGTAGGTAGGTAGGTAGGGAGAAAGAGAGTGTAGATAGGTAGAGGGATAGAGAGAGAGAAATAGAGAAAGAAATACAGTGGATAAGTAGAGGGAGAGAGAAAGTAGATAGGTTGGTAGGTAGAAAGATAGAGGGAAAAAGAAATACAGTAGATAGGTAGGGGGAGACAGAGAGAGAGTAGGTATGTAGGTATATAGGTAGATAGAGGGGGGGAGAAAGAGAAATACAGTAGGTAGGTAGGGAGAGAGAGAGTGAGTAGGTAGGTATTATATTTATATTTATATTTATTCAATTTATACCCCGCCCTTCTCCAAACGGACCCAGGGCGGCGCACAGGAAAATTAAAATACATACAAAACATCATATAAAATTTAAAAAACTAATTCAATAGAACCTGTGCTAAAACCAGATTAAAATCCACAAATTTAAAAACTATCTAAAAGTCAGTATAGGGGGCTACGCTAGGCCGGCTAGATGGAACAAATGTGTCTTAAGACACTTGCGGAAGAGGCGGAGGTCAGAGATGGTGCGAAGTTCAGGGGGTAAGTCGTTCCAAAGGGCTGGACCTGCCACAGAGAAGGCTCTCCCCCTGGGTGTCGCCAGTCGGCATTGTCCGGCCGACGGCACCCTGAGGAGGCCCTCTCTGTGGGAGCGTATAGGTCTGAGGGATGTATGGGGCAGGAGGCGGTCTCGCATATAACTAGGCCCCGAGCCATGGAGCGCTTTAAAGATGGTCGTCAGAACCTTGAAGCGCACCCGAAAGACCACAGGAAGCCAGTGCAGCTCGCGCAGGATAGGTGTTATGTGGGAGCGTCTAGGCGCTCCCGTAATCACCCGCGCGGCTGCATTCTGGACTAACTGCAGCTTTCGAGTGCACCTCAAGGGAAGCCCCATGTAGAGAGCATTACAGTAGTCGAGTCGAGAGGTCACGAGGGCCTGAGTGACTGTGCGAAGGGCAGCCCGGTCCAGTAAGGGCCGCAATTGGCGCATCAGGCGTACCTGATGGAAAGCCCCCCTGGCCATGGCCGCCACATGGTCTTCCATGGACAGCCGGGAATCCAGGAGGACACCCAAATTGCGCACCCTCTCCACGGAGGCCGGTGTTTCGCCCCCAATGGCCAGAGTTGGAATAATCTGGCTGAACCGGGGTGCCGGAAGCCACAGCCACTCAGTCTTGGACGGGTTGAGCCTGAGTTTGTTACTACCCATCCAGATCCGTACGGCCTCCAAACACCGGGACATGACCTCGACGGCATCGTTGGGGTGGTCTGGGGTGGATATGTACAACTGAGTATCATCAGCGTACAGATGATATCCCACCCCAAAACCATGGATGATCTCGCCCAGCGGCTTCATGTATGTGTTGAACAGTAGGGGCGAGAGGACCGACCCTTAAGGTACCCCACATACGAGGGGCCTCGAGGCCGACCTCTGCCCCCCTGCCAACACATATTGTGACCGACCAGAGAGGTAGGACGAGAACCACCGTAGAACGGTGCCTCCCAGCCCCAACCCCCCCAGTCGGCGCAATAGAATACCATGGTCGATGGTATCAAAAGCCGCTGAGAGGTCTAATAGGACTAGGATAGAGGAATATCCTCTATCCCGCGCCCTCCAGAGATCATCAACCAACGCGACCAATGCCGTCTCGGTGCTATGCCCGGGTCGGAAGCCGGACTGGGGGTCAACTTCCTCCAAGTGTCGCGGAAACTGTTGGGCCACTACACTCTCAAGAAAGAGTGAAGGTTGGAGACGGGACGATAGTTCTCTAGTAATGCTGGATCCAGGGACGGCTTCTTGAGGAGGGGCCTTACTACCACCTCTTTCAAGACGGCAGGCAAGGACCCCTCACTCAAAGATGCGTTGACAATGCCCTGGAGCCAGCCTCGTGTCGTCTCCCAGGATGCCAGTACAAGCCAGGAGGGACACGGGTCCAATAAACATGTGGTAGCCCTAAGTCTCTTTGACAACTTGTCCATATCTTCGGTAGTAACAAAATCAAACTCCTCCCAAGATGGTGTCTCAAGAGCAACCTCGGACCGTTCAGCTGGACCACTGTCGATGGAGGGCAGCTCGCTCCGAATCCGAGTGATTTTCTCCTGCAGATAAATCCCAAATTCCTCTGCTCGACCCTGTAGAGGGGCTTCCCGCGGCCTCTGTTGAAGGAGGGAGCGGGTCACCCCAAACAGGGCGGCAGGGCGGTTATCTGCGGATGCAATAAGAGTGGCACAATACTCACGTTTGGCCACTCTTATCGCCACCAGGTAAGTCCTAATGTAGGTTCTCACTAGTGTTCGGTCGGCTTCGGAGCGAGAGGATCTCCATCTGCTCTCTAGGCGTCTCTTGTGGCGCTTCATCTCCCTAAGCTCCTCGGTGAACCAAGGAGCCCGGGTGGATCGTCGCCGCAAGAGAGGCCGCACGGGCGCGACTCGGTCCAAGGCCCCCGTGGCCGCACTTAACCATGCGGCCACTAGGTCCTCAGTCGAGTCGCGGGGCAAGTCCACAGGAATTGGCCCAAGCTATTGGGTCCATCAGAAGCCTGGGGCGGAACCATATAGGTAGGTAGGTAGGTAGATGTTTCCAGGTGTATTTATCCATGTGCTGGATAAATCGCTGCCAACCTGTAGCCTAAAACTTTATTGCTGCTGGGACAGCACTTGATCAATGTAATTCTCATCAATCCCTCTAACTAAACAGCTTTCCAAAAAGGGGGGGGGGAGAGGTTTTTGCACTCTGCAAACCTCCGCAAAATGGCCCATTTTTCCTGAAAATGGGCCTCTTTTTAAAAAAAATAAAAGATACGAATAGCCTTGGGGAGGCTTGCAGAGTGCTCCGGGGGGGGGGGGGGGCAAAAACGAGCAAAAAAACAGCCTGTTTTTTTAAAAAATGGGCCATTTTGTGTCAAAAAAATTGCATGCATAGCCTTATGGAAGCTTATAGAGTGCTGCTGGGGGCTGGGGGGGCAAAAACGGTCCATTTTGTGCTCATTTCTGTAGTGTGGACAGGTTGGGCCATGAATGAAATTTCTTATGGTTTGTGAAGCTTTTGGCAAGTGAGTTTATTGTGGAAATGAATTTGCATTTGCTGGTTTCACTCTTGCAAATGACTCTGCAGAAGTGTGGGACCACTGAGCCGTTGCTATTCTTGAACTCAGAACTGTCACAGGGAACGACAATGATTTCATTGGGAGTGATGGTTGATGCCTGGAGGTTGTGGACGATGTCACAAATTTTTGTGATGTCGTTGGATTCATTGGTGTCATCCAGTCCACATAAGACTGTGTTGGGACACTTCAGTTTGTGTTCAATCGCCTCTGACAAGGATGGAGATATTACTTGCAGGATTAGTGGTTTTCTGTGACTGGGGTAGTTGGATTGGGATAGGATTTCTCTTCTCTTATGTGGGGTTCCTCAGGGGTCGGTCCTCTTGCCTATCCTGTTGAACACCTATATGAAGCCGCTGGGCGAGATCATCTGTGGTTTTGGGGTGGGATACCACCTGTACGCTGATGATACTCAGTTGTACATATCCACCACAGACCACCCCAACGATGCCGCCAAGGTGCTGTCCCGGTGTTTGGAGGCCGTACAGGTTTGGATGGGTAGTAACAAACTCAAGCTCAACCCATCCAAGACTGAGTGGTGTGGTTTCCGGCACCCCGGTTCAGCCAGATAACTCCAACACTGGCCATTGGGGGCAAAATATTGGCCCCCATGGAGAGGGCGCACAATTTGGGTGTCCTCCTGGATTCCCGGCTGTCCATGGAGGACCATGTGGCAGCCGTGACCAGGGGGGCATTCTATCAGGTACACTTGGTGCGCCAATTGTGCCCCTTAATGGACCGGGCTGCCCTCCGCACAGTCACTCAAGCACTTGTGACGTCCCGGCTTGACTACTGTAACGCTCTCTACATGGGGCTCCCCTTGAGGTGCACCCGAAGGTTACAGTTAGTCCAGAGTGCGGCAGCGTGGGTGATCATGGGAGCCTCTAGGCATTCCCACATAACACCTCTCCTGCGTGAGCTGCACTGGCTACCTGTGGCCTTTCGGGTGCACTTCAAGGTGCTGACGACCGTCTTCAAAGCGCTCCATGGCTCGGGGCCTAGTTATATGTCTTCTGCCCCATACATCCCTTCGACCGATCCGCTCCCACAGAGAGGGCCTTCTCAGGGTGCCGTCGGCTGGGCAATGCCGGTTGGCGACACCCAGGGGAAGGGCCTTCTCTGTGGCGGGCCCTACCCTCTGGAACGACCGACCCCTCGAACTGCGTACCATCTCAGACCTCCGCCTCTTCTGCCAGCGTCTTAAAACGCACCTTTTCCAACAAGCCGGCCTAGCATAACCTTCCGTTCTTGACTGTTTTTAGATAGATTTTAATTAGGGGGATTTTACGCTATTTTAGCACAGGGCATGGGTTTAATAGCTTTTTTTTAAAAATGTATTTTTGTTATATTTGTATTGTTTTAAATTTCCTGTGTGCCGCCCTGGGTCCTTTTTGGAGAAGGTGCGGGGTATAAATTTGAATTTAAAAAAATGGTTCAGTGTGCACACAAATTTGGAAATGTGGCACAACATGATTCATGCATTCATCTCTTGCACAGAAAGCTTGGCCATGAGAGCTTCAGAGTTTTGCAAAGGATACAACAGTTTGGAGAAGGGTTAAACTTAAAAGGGTGTAAGGCATATTTGGACTGTGCAGTAGTAAGTCATCAAAGTCCAAGGCATTCCCAGTAAGCAAAGGTAGCATAAGGCAGACAACAAGAGCTCTAGAGCTGTTACATGCAGATTTGGTTGGACCAATACAAGCCAGTTTGGGAGGAGCAAAGTATGCACTGGTCATTGTAGATGACTACAGCAGGCTTGGGTTCTGCTATTTACTAAACAGTAAGAGATGCTATAGAAATTGAAGCAATGGGTAAGCTTCGACAGGTATGTCAACTGCAAACTGACAGAGGTTCAGAATTCACATCAGCAAGTTTTCAAGAGTGGTTAGGACAGTTAGGAATAAAACACAGATGCACAGATCCGTAAACAGCAGCTGAGAATGGCATGGCTGAGATGGAATGGTGTTTTACAAACAATAAAGGACTCACTGCTGGAGGATTCTTTCTGAGCAGGTCATATTGGGGTGAAGCCATGTTGATTGCTAATTATTTAATAGTTATAGTTATAGTTTATTAAATTTGTATACTGCCCTTCTCCCTTGCGGGACTCAGGGCAGTGAACAGGCATCAATAAAACAACAAAGAACATCAATATATAAAAATACTTTAAAATAGCATTAAATTGGGGGGCTGTTCTAAAATCCAAATAAAACTCCTAAATAAAATCAATTAAAATCGATTAAAAACTATACCAGGCCAGCCGCACGGAATAAATGCGTTTTCAAGGCCCGACAGAAGAGGCGTAGGTCAGTGGTCGTACGTAGGTCGGGGGGTAGGTCATTCCAGAGGGCAGGGGCTGCCACAGAGAAGGCTCTCCCCCTGGGGGTCGCCAGCCGACATTGTTTGGCCAACGGCACCCTGAGGAGGCCCTCTCTGTGGGAGCGAACTGATCGGTGGAAGGTATTTGGTAGCAGGAGGTGGTCTTGCAAGTAGCCAGATCCCATGCAATGGAGCGCTTTAAAGGTGGTTATTAGCACCTTGGAGCGCACCCAGAAAGCCACAGGCAGCCAGTGCAGCTCGCGCAGGAGACGTGTCACGTGGGAGCATCTCGAGGCTCCCAGAATCCCCCGCGCGGCCTCATTCTGTGCTAACTGGAGCCTCCGGGTGCACCTCAAGGGAAGTCCCATGTAGAGAGCATTGCAATACTCCAGGTGGGAGATGACGAGGGCTTGAGTGACCGTGCGTAGAGCGTCACAATCCAGAAAGGGGCGCAACTGGCGAATCAGGCAAACCTGATAGAAAGCCCCCCTGGCCATGGCTGTCATATGATCGTCTAATGACAGCTGAGAGTCCAGGAGGACACCCAAGTTGCGAGCCCTCTCTGTGGGGGCCAGTGATTCACCCCCAATGGCCAGAGATGGCACCAACTGGCTGTATTGTGACACTGGAAGCCATAGCCACTCGGTCTTGGACGGGTTGAGTCGAAGCCTGTTTCTCCCCATCCCAACTCCCACGGCCTCCAGACACCGGGACATCACTTTGACGGCATCGTTGGGGTGGTCTGGGGTAGAAATGTACAGCTGGGTGTCATCCGCGTACTGATGGAATTCCACCCCAAAACCATGGATGATCTCACCCAACGGCTTCATATAGATGTTAAACAGGAGGGGTGAGAGGACCGACCCCTGTGGTACCCCACACGTGAGGTACCTCGATGTCGACCTCTGCCCTCCTGCCAACACGAATTGAGACCGGTCAGAGAGGTAGGAGGAGAACCACTGTAAAATGGTGCCCCCCAGCCCCTCCAGCCGGCGCAATAAGATACCATGGTCGATGGTATCGAAAGCTGCTGAGAGATCTAACAGGACCAGGATAGAGGAACAACCTCTATCCCGAGCCCTCCAGAGATCATCCACCAACGCGACCAATGCCATCTCCGTGCTGTGCCCAGGCCGGAAGCTGGACTGGTGCGAGTACAGATAGACAGTTTCCTCCAGGTGCTGAGGGAGCTGTCGTGCCACCACACTCTCAACAACCTTCGCCAAAAAGCAAAGGTTGGAGACAGGACGGTAGTTGGCCAAAATAGCCAGATCCAGGGAGGGCTTCTTAATCAATAGGCTGTGGAGTTCCGCTATTAATAATACTCCACATTCAGTGCTATATGGGAGGAAGCCATCTCTGGCACATTTAAGGGTTTTTGGAAGCAATGCATGGGTGCATATTCCAAAAGCAATCAGGAGAAAAGGTCAACCAAAGACTAGAAAGCTCAGGTTTATAGGCTATGAGTCTGGTTCAAAGAGTTACCGCTTTAACGATGGGAGCAGAAGAATACTTATTTCCAGGTCTGCTAGCTTTGCAGAGCGAAATTGGAACAGAAGTGATGCCAATTTTTGGAATGATCCACTTAGTGACAGTGATCCACTTAGTGATGGTAATTCCCTTAGTAATGGTACCAGTGTTCAGTAAGAAGTTCAAAAATAACAAGAAAAGGAGTTAGGACTAACTCTTACCCTAATTTGGTATTGGTGTTACCTAAATTAAACAAGTGAAATGGAAAGAAGCCATGGACAAAGAAATAAAATCCAAGGGTGAACATAAAGTATTCACATCTATAACTTTGCCAGAAGGTTGCAAAGCTGTAGGGTGTAAATGGATGTATAAAGAGAAAGTACTGCTCAACAATGAAGTACAATATAAAGCAAAATTAGTGGCACAAGGTTTTTCACAAAGGAAAAATGTGTAATATGATGAGGTATTCGTGCCAACTGTAAACAGTGAAAGCGTAAGGTTGGCACTAGCATTGGCAGTGGCACATGGCCATACAATTTGGCATTTTGATATAACCACAGCATTCCTCAACGCAAAATTAGAGAAAGAAATTTACATGATTCAAGCACCAGGGTATGAAAGTAAAAAGCTTAACACTATATATAAATTGAACAAGGCCATTTATCGACTGAAACAGTCAGCCAGGAATTGGAATATCTGTTTGAATACTGCATTGAAGGGTCTTGGGTTCAAGAATTGCAAGGCTGATGGCTGTATAGACACTGGAAAGATACAAGGTGGGGATTGTTAATTATTAGCATTTGTCAATGATCTCTGTTTCACTGCAAAAGATCTGTCACAGAAAAAGGAATTTGCTAATCAATTAGAGAGAAAAAATGAATTAAAGGATTTGGAAGAAGTAAAAAAAAACTATCTGGTTTAGAGATACAAAAAAATAAAAAAGGTGGTTATGTTCTCAAAGAAGGAAAATTGAACAGCTGTTCGAGAGATACAACATGAAGGAATGCTATGTTGATAGTGACTATGCAAATGATGTAAAAACCAGAAAGTCAAATTTTGGGATTGTGGTATTGTTTGGAGGGAATAATTGGTTGGAAGTCCAGGAAACAAACAACTGTAGCTACTTCTACAGCAGAGGCAGAATTTATTGTTCTGAGGTAACTTGGTACGTATAGCTGTTAAAAGATTTAAACGTAAAAGTAACAGAAACTGTAACGTGTTTGAGGATAATGCTGCTTGCATTAAAATGGCAACAGGTGACAGAGTAAAGAATAGAAGCAAGCATGCAGATATTAAATACTGTAATGTAAGAGAAGTCATCAAACCTAAATTAATTAGTTTGCTTCACTGTTCTTTAGAGCAGGGGTCCCCAACCTTTTTTGCACCAGGGACCGGTTTCATTTTAAAGAAAATTCTGCGGACCGGCTGGCGTAGAGGAGGAGCGGGGGGGAGGGGGAACAAGCGGCGCATGCGCACGTGGGGGGGGGAGTCGGCTCACTTGGCCCTCTAGGGCCTCCAACGATGCGAACGGCCGCACCTGCGCTCTCCCGCATCGGTGCACGTTCTGCCCAGGGGGCTGCCCCCTCCTCCTCCTCTCCGGCCCTGCAGACCGGTTCCTATCAAGCCACGGACCGGCACTGGTCCACGGACCGGGGGTTGGGGACCCCTGCTTTAGAGGACAATCTGGTAGATATAAGGACCAAACCATTGGGTGAAGTGCACCATGGAAAGAATATTAAGTTATTCGGTTTCATGTCTATTCCACTCATAAAGGGAGGAGTGTCAGTATATAAGGGTTCATGAATTGGAATAGACATGGTAACAGATCAGCCAATGGAGACTTTTTCATGACCCAGGTGGTTTGGAGCCTGGGCATAGCTTAGGTTCACTGATCTGTATATATATAAGTGCTTCTGTGATTCTATAGCTTCTGTGATTATTCTGGATTTCTGGATTCTGAGTTCTGGTTCTGGCTTCTGCTATATGGTATTGTATATAAAGAACTTTCTTATATAAATAAATCCTGCTGAATTATTTTCTTGTGTGTTGGTTGGTTTTCTGTGAACTCTAATACTATACAGAATAAAACTTAATTCATATTTGAGACATATGAAGAACACTCACAAACTATTGTACATTTAACCTAAAATAAACTTTATGTAAATTGTACTTTCTTTATCTAAATTTATTTCTGCATTATTAGAAGTTTAAAAATAACATGTTAGATTCTCCATAATAGCCAACAAATTTGAGTCAATGCATTTAAAGACTTATCAGTGTGAATCTCAGACGAGCAACTGCAACTTTACCGATCAGATGTCAGATCTTTATCCTTCTTTGACTTTTTCTTTCTTCCACCTTTTTTCCCTTTTTTCTTTTTCTGAAGATCATAAACAGAAATAACAGATTAACAGAATTGGAAGGGACCTTGGAGGTTCTTTAGTCCAACTCCTTGCTTTGGGAGACCCTATACTATTTCAAAAAAATGGTTGTGCAATCTCTTCTTTAAAAAAAATCCAGTGAAAGAACACCCACAGCTACTGAAGGCAAGCCATTCCACTGATTGTTCTAAGACAGAAAATTTCTTCTTATTTCTAAGTTGGTACTCTTCTTGATTTGTTTCCATCCATTGCTTCTTGTTCTGCTTTATACTTTGCAAAGTATACTTTGCAAAAATACTTTGCAAAGGTAGTACTTCCACATATGGCAAAAGTTTTCATTTGAGTACAACTCTCTTTAGTGAACAAGAGTTTACTATACAAATAATCTTTATACAAATAATAAGAAGCACTTTTATTTTGTTTATATTTATTTCATGTTCCCCAACTTCTGATACAATATTATAGTAAATCCATACTAAATAGTTACCTTTCCCTTTTTCCCTTTTTTCCCAGTTTTCTCTGTCTCTCTATCCACGGCTAATTTTAGATTTTTCAGTTCCTGGCGCATTAATTCATCAACCTGCATGAGCACATACATAGAGGTAATAAGAAATATTGTGCTAAAAAAAAATCTGCAACCAGAAAATATAAATGTCATGCCAAGGATAAACACTCATATATATTCATCCAATTTTATTAGCATTTTTTGGAGGGAGAATTATGTCTGTAATAACCTTCCCTCTGAAATAAAGCATTATTATCAAAATAAAATACTAAATTGGATAGAGTAGGCATGCTCCAAATCCCTATTCTTAAATCTTGCCATCTAGTGGGATCTAGTGTACCTCCGCTGTAGCTACATCTACTTTAAGGAACACTTGTCCTGTGGATTTGGCAGGCTCCTGTCCTTTTAGAAGGCCATCAAGACCTGGATTATTACCTAAGTACAGGGGTGAATGAGGATGTCTGGAGTTGATTATAGGGCATCCCAAAGGGATAATTGAGGTGATGGGTTT